>JAOXNR010016896.1:0-27961 GCA_028571225.1 Parsonsia alboflavescens
ATTATATAAAAATTAAAAATTAAGTATTATTTGATATATATATATATATATATATATATATATATATATATATATCTATATCGATTTGTTAAGGCACGCTCCGGAGCGTTCCAACCGTTACCGTAACGGAATTCTTGCTCCGTTTGGTTGGATGTATGAGCACTATAGCAACAATTTCGTTGCGGTAAAGGTTGGACCGCGCATTAAGACGCGCTTAGAATCGTATAATATATATATATATATATATATATAATTAATTTATTATTTTTGAGGGGTGATAGGCTAAATTACATATCTCAATTATATTTTTATTTTTAATATAATTATTTTGTACTTTACTGTTTCCTTGACCTAGATTTGAATGTCTTTATTTCTATTTTCAGATTATCCAAAAATTTTATGTCTCATATCTTAAAATAAATTCCACTATCAATTACATTAGAGAAAAAGATAAAGCGGTAAATTATAAATGTCTAATACACTTTTTAATTTTTTCATAGGTCAAAATAAGACATTCAATCCTATATAAAAATAATACAATTAGGTTTTGGATCTCCAATAACACATCTATATGTTACTCCCTCTTCACTAATAAAATATTAATAAAAATATTACACGTTGCCTTTAATTTTTTTTAATATATTTTATATACTAAATAATAAAAAGATAAACAAAATCCTAGAAAGAAAAAAAATTAAACCCTAGGGATACCTGATCTTTTAGTTACATGTGTTAAATTTTACTGTTGTAACCGAGAATGACACATAAATGTTTAATAGGAAATATGAGCCATACAATTGTGGGTAATCCCTCAAAGCACAATGTAGGGCTCTTATCCTCATTACCTTTATTGTTATGAATATTTTTTTTAAAGGGAAATTACCCAGTTTTATTCATAAAGTTTGATCTTAAAATTAGTTTCATCCTTAAATATCTTTTTTTTTCTACCTTTATTGTCCCAAAACATTTTACGATCTGCCATTACTAGGTCTCCATCCATCTTTGCCATTAAGTGCTCGTTAGTCAGGGGTAAAATATATTTTTAACATTTGATTAGCCAATTTCACCCCAAAAGTTTGAGACTAAAAACAATTTCATCCTTACAGTTTTCTTTTCCTACCTTTGTTGTCCCAAAATATTTTACAATTTGTCATTATAGGGTCTCTATCCATTTTAACCATTATTTTGTGATTCCCAAAGCAACAAGCTGTTAGTCTAGGATAAAAAATACATTTACCCCCCTTTTCATCAAAACCAGACTCACCTTTAGTAACTTAATCCATTTATGCATTTCACCAAACACTGAAAATACACACATCATATTAAAATTCAGATGCAAGTATCAAGACTTGGCCATTTGCCAATAATCTCCACAAGAGCAGCTTCCATATTTGAATTGGTGAAAACAACTAGAATCCTTCGTAATAATTTCTCAACCCACCATTCTATAAATGACCTTAAGCATATCATGACAACTGTAACAAATATGAAGATTTTTGATACTTGAATCATACTCTCGTGTATTGTATAAATCAATCTAAAGGAGGTGGTTAATAGTTTATTGTGTCCAATGGGAGCACATTCCCTCTCTTCATCAACATCATGGAGGCTAAAATTTGATATGTTCCTAGGACCTTCTGGTTCTTCTATTTCCTTCATCCACCTCTATAAATCTATATGTATATACATTCGTACCATGAGTGAGATTTATCCCTTGTCCTAGAAACATATATATAAATTTTTTGAACTCAATCTAGTTCTAAGTTCTATTTTGTTTTAGATCCATATCTTGAACTGTTTCTCTCAATTTATTCACCATGTCCCATTTTTTTTACAATTGAGTGTAAAACATAACTTTTTGCATTAAGAGTTTCTAAACCAATGATTCTCTTATGCTCATACACATCTCGATATATCTTGTATCCATCTAATAGTGCTCTTAGCACTTCCCCATACCGTAAAAATTTTCTTTCCACAATGAATGCTTCTACCTCACTAAGGTGTCCAACAAAATCTAGAAGAAGAGCAACCATGAGTGCAAATGTACTATTTGGAGACCTTTTGGAGTTAAGGATATACCTAGTCTCATCAATCATATAGGGACAATAACAAGGATGGTTAATTTAGTTGGGTATTGGGATAATAGAGATGTATTCAACGTTAAGAAAGTGTTTGATAAAATACTCAAATGATTAAACGTCAAAAGGAGATTTTGGTCAAACTTTAGGGGAAAATTTTCTAATTTTTTCATGTTAAAAGTCTATTTTACCCTTGACTAATTTGCACTTAACGACAAAGATGAATAGAGATCCCATAATGGTAGATTGTAAAATGTTTTGGGACAATAAAGGTAGAAAAAAATCTTTAAGGATGAAACTGATTTTGGATCAAATTTTAGGGACGAAATCAACTAATTTCCCTTTTATTTAAGGTCATATTTAATTTTTCTATGCTGGAATTAAATAGTATATGAATTTTTTATTTTTAAATATCATAAATGTGGGTCTTGAATTTAATATTTTATGTTTAGTTATTGAATTTCCTATATGTGGATTTACATGCGTTATGGACAACTATTGATTCATTATGACTGTTAGTCTTCATCTAGCAACTCTTATTTATTTATGAATATTTGTAGTTAGTTGGAATTTCATTATTTTTTTTGAGAAAGTGATGAATTTTTTCCTCTTTTTTATTTTTTAAAATTTTAAATTTTGTTTCATGTGCATCAGATTTGTTGTTGGTCATAAACAAATCAACCATAAATTCCTTGTAATAACCATCAGATTTTTTTTTTTGCTGCTGTCTCTGTTTTTATATATTATAATAGATTTTTCTTTAGAAATTGAATTATTCCTTTTCTAAAATATTGATTTAAATATTAACCTATTCTTAGTATTAGAAACTGAATAATACGTTTCATATCTCAAATAAATTTTTTTTTTTTTTAAAAAATTTTTGATTTAAAAATTTCAAAAACAGAAAAATATGTTCAATATTCAGTTTCTAACTTGGTTACTAAATTTATCAACAACAAAATTCAGTTGCTTTTTTTGTTGCAAAATGTGAAAGAAATGTTTACATTTCTAAATGTGTTTTTAAGTTCATTAATGCTCAATATTTAGTAATTGGTTTCTATTTCTTCATTTCCCTTCCAAAATCCGTTATTAGTAAAAATGAAGAATTTCGATTGCTAAATTCCATTTTCTATATGAGATTATTCTATTAATGGGATGTGCTTGCACGGCTTGTCTCTTATTCACGGTGAGGGTCTTCCCCGGAATTTTTTTTAAAATATGGAAAGAGTTGAATCATAATTTCCTCTGGGCATAAGTAAGCCATTTGTTACTTGTTTCAAACTGGTTAGTTATAACACTACGTTACGATTTAAAAAAAAAGCGCCAATAGTCATCCTTGGAAACTTTCAAAGCTAATCATTTCAAACCCGTCCTAGATATTGATTTTCATAGTTCAAAAGGTTGACTAATTTTTCCGAGGTAGTATTTTTTATTTAGATATAGTTGCCATAAAAAAAAAAAAAATACTTGATTTTGTTTCCGCCTTATTTTTCTTGAAATAATGCATCCTCCTTTCGTCACCCACTTAAAATAGACCACAAAGAAGTGAATTTTGCCCAAGGAACCAAGGTTATCACTGACATACTTGATACCCAAATGTCTATTTTGATAAATTTACCTTTCTACAAGTGCTTTTTAAGAGTCATTTTTATATAAATCGTACAGATTATTTATTAATTATTAAAAATAATTATATAAAATAAATATTTGGTCAAATTTGATGGAACTAGTCAAATATTTGCTCATGATCCATAGTTTGATTCGTCATTTTTAAACTTTTAAGATTGTTCATATATTCCGTCAGGCTAACAAGGTAACGTACAAAATTAAGAATTACCTAATATTCCATAATAAATTAGATGAAATAAAAAGGAAGAGAAAATATTTTTGCTCAATCAAAAGAGAGGTTGATATTTAAGTTTTCTATATTGAAAAGATGGGATTCTAGAAGGGAAATATTCACCAAGACCCCTTATTTCCAAAAACCTCTCAAAAAAAAAAAAAATCCTTTAAAGGAAATTGCTAAATATCCTCTCAAAATCCTTCTCAAATATGATTTCCATATATTTGATTTCTTGATTCCCATGAATTGGTTGATTGATTGATTGGAGGATAAAATTAATTGATTCAACTACCATAAATGAGACTCCTCCTACACCTATATAAAGGAGTTTTCGTAGAGATTCATGAATCACCACTCTAAAAGGAGGTCATCAAAGCATTTGTTAGAGAGCTCTCAAGTCTCTCCAAAAGTCGTCCTCAAATGTTTGAAGTGTTATTCATCAAAAGGAAGGATTGGAATCCTTCGATAAACATCACTCAATTGTTTGTGAGAAAAAACTCGTTTGATTCAGGATCAAGCTTAGTGCCTTAGCCTCAACGGTTACTACCACAAAGGAGGTCACTCAAGTCTACCCTATCGGAGCTCTCAAGTCTCTCCAAGGGTCTTCATCAAATCTTCGAAGCGTTTTTCAACAAAAAGAGGAAGTGGAAGCCTTTGACAAGCATCAATCAAATGTTCGTGAGAAAAAGCTCGTTTGATATGGGATCAAGCCTAGTGCCCTCTCCTCAATGGTTCTCATGACAAAGTAGTCAGCAAGTCTTGACCATTGGACCTCTCAATTCGTCTCCAAAGGTCATCTTCAAATATTCAAAGTTTTTTTCAACATTTTTCATCAAAAGAGGAAGTTGAAGCTTTGACAACAAATCAATCAAGCTTTCGTGAGGAAAGCTCGTTTGATTTGAGATCAATCCTAGTGCCTTTGCCTCAATGTGTTTTTAGCTCAAATAGAAGAATCGGAGGATTTTTTAGGAGAGTATACAAGAAAATTAAATCGAATTCATGACCTGCGTTATGCAGATCTCGCCTTTGAACCATTCTACTACACATTGGATGCAAATTTTTCATCTAATTTTTTCACCAAACCATGTTTGAATTTCCCTCGTCCAAAAACCAACAAAATTCCAATTTTACTTAGCGACCATTGACATGAATTGATGAAACTTGAGTGTATTTAATTTTTTTTCTTTTATAATTAAAACTGCCACATTATTTCTTTGGAGTCACATGGTGATGTCGATAGCAAGAAAGACGCAGCAGATGACTTTGGTAGCATTAATATTTGATTTTGTGGGATTGGTCGGCAAAAGCGTGTAGAAGTCTAGAAGAAAGTCCTCCCTCCCTCCCTCTCTCTCTCTCTCTCTCTCTCTCTCTCTCTCTCTCTCTCTCTCTCTCTCTCTCTCTCTCTCTGGTTTGATAAAGTCCAAGTCATACAACCCCCTAAAAAACTCATTTAAAAAGAAAAACCCTCTTGCAAATTAAAGTGGTCGAATACGTGCATGCCATTTTTTACAATAAGCGTATAATAATTAAATAGAAGGAAACTTTTTGTGAAGAAAAGCACCTCGTACCTAATAGGGAGAGTTGTTTACTTGCTATGGAAAAGGAAAACTTCAAATGGAAAGATCGATCATCAACATGTACTTTATTTTTCTTTTCACAAGTTAAATAATTTTACCATTTGATTTAATTTCAATTGAATGTTAAAATAGTTTTCATTTTCTCTAAAAAAGAGTTTTAACACCCTCTCCCTAAGGAGGAGAGTCGAACTCATGACTTGTATTACACGGGCTTCACCTCCCAACTACTTAACCATGCGACGACTAGCCATTTTCTCTAATAAGAACACTAGTATATATATACACAAAAAGCTTGGAAATCTGATAAAGAATTGTATTCTCCCGTTTGAAATTAAATGGCTCTATTTTTATTTTTGGTTATCGAGAATTGAATGGTTTAGATTTTTAGTAAAATTCTCATTAGTAACCTTCTAAGTGTAAGGATTTACATCCATTTGCTCAATAGTATCACCATTAAACCAATTATATTATCGATAAGGATGAATTGGTTACTTTTATAAAAGTCAAATACACTCAATTTTTTTATTAAATCAAAATGGACATTCAATTTCAACCGAACAAAAATATCTTGAGTAATTCCCCCCCTCCCCCACATTATGATATTTTATTAACCTATATTTAATTAACCGATAACATTCTTCATACCATTCCCGGTCACCTTTTGAAGCTGAACAACAGATTTCGTTATATTTCTTGTTCTAAGCGTGTATTATATCCTAGGATTCACTTTTAACATCTCTTTCTAAGTAAGAAAATTTTATCATATTCATTTTATCTTGTAACTTCTGAGTTTTTAATTTGCAACTTTTACCTGAGTTAAACATAATGCACGCACCTCGACAAGTAAATTGATTACCAATATTAGAATCGGAAGGAGGCACAATAACTAAGGATAAGAATCGGTTACCCCCAATTATTGAGCCACACCTATAGATAATTTTTCTGTAGTGACAATCTTAAAAAGATGCAATTTTCTCTATGGGTCCAAATATCGTACTCACTCTTCCTTGAATGCGAGTTGTTAGAGCTAAAATGATAGACAACATTAATGAGATATATAGTTCCAATAATGAACAAAGCAAAACAAAGAGAACGAATCGAAAAATGAAAGCCCCGATTTGTTCAAGTGTAAAGAAGTACTCACAGTGCTAGCATGGGCACTCCAAAAATTAACCTCAGAGGAAATCAATATTCAATATACAGCATATTATAACTTCACGAATTTATCATATTCTTTGCATGTATGGTTTTGGTCCTCCCTCAGTTTTATTTCCCTAAAATCTAATAGAAAATGTAACATTCTTGATAAAACTACTACCACTGCATCATGTTAAATCGATCTCAGTATATATATATATATATATATTATGCTTCATGCATGCTTCTTTGGTTGGCTGCAGTGAGAAACAGAGCCCAGATTCTGGGAAAAACGGAAAGAAAAAAAAAAAAACTCACATTTACAGAAGGGTAGAAAGAACCAGCTGCTCTTGGTTGACTCTCTCTTTAATTATAGATATATATGTATTTTATATATTCAGGGAAATTCCGGCCTTGAGCTTTCCAAACCAATACTGTTGTGCCTACGAGAAGGACCCGAAGGTGGTATAGGCATCCCTTTTGGCAAAAATGCAGAAAATGTTTCAGAAGAACGTTCAGGATTTTTTCTCCTAAACGATGTCGCCTTGAAGAATTCAGTATGTCTTGCACCAAAAGCTCCATCATTAAGAGAAAGAGAAAACAGAAGGATCAGAAATAGAAGAGTTAGAGCTTTTCTGCTGCCCATCGTTCTTTATTTGGAGATATATTCAGAAGAGTTTTCAATGGGAGAAAAAAAGTATGATACACTGGCTTTAATAACTTGGGTGAGCTAGGAAGATATATATATCTAAAGATATATATATATATATATATCTTAATATATGTATCCTTAATTAAGGCGTTGAAATAGAGAATGATTCTCACCTTGTGGAAATCGTACATATATATATATATCTAGGGTGGTTTCCTGCGTGTTGGGTGGCCAGGTAGAAAGGAAGTGTCTCTTTGTTGTTTCAAAGGATCGAAAGGCGTGTGGGGGGCAATAAAAATACAAGAGATATGGGATGTGTTGAAAATGGAGATATCTTGTGTCTTAAGTTTATGTAGGAGAACAAACAATGCCGATAGGTGGAAACATGGGCATTAAATGCCGGGTTCTATCAAAAATCTTTAAATATTTATGTTGTTGCATTTCATTTAATAGATATCGCCCTGATTGCTACTGCAGAATGTCATAATTTTCTTTAACACAAAATGTTCATAGTTTTCTTTATTGCAATTTAGAATAATGCATTTGTAACTTAAATAATCATATTTTCGTTTTATACGGGAATGTCATATATGGAGAGCAATGATGTTCACTATATGAAGCTCTCCTATTCATATTTAGATGGCTAATATTTTACAAAATTACTCTATAGAGTGAATTCAATACCTTTTGAATTAAGATGAGAGTCTGTAACCATTATTCGAAGATGTGTTTTAGGTAAATCACGTATCGTAACTCTAACTATAAAGGGTCATAGAAGGTAAACCCGTCTACAAACTCAGTATTTCTACATTTATGTAATATGGGTTGAAATATTTTGAGTCATGGCTAGGATTGTAGAGAGATAGGGGTTTTGGACTTTGGAACATGCAAATATAAATGGAAATATATATGCTAAGGAACGAGGACCAGATAGCAAAAGCGTAGGAGCGAACGAAAAGTCAATTTTCAAAATTGCTTGGAGATACAAGTACAAGGAGGAGGATAAAATTGAAGTTATGTCTCATGGTTAGGTGGGCATGTGGCCCCCTGCCAAATAAATGGCCGACTATGGCAACTACAACCTTCTTTATTTACACCCTGATCAACTGGAAATATTGTCCCTACTTCGGCATTTTATTTAGGGATGGTTCCAAATGCACAAAAACAATGTGTCACGCAGTCTCTCTTTGTGTATCTACACATACACACACAATCACCCATGTTATGAAAAAAATAGAAAATTTATATATGACTAGTTCACGCCAACTTTTATATTTTTATATCATACGTAATAACAATTTATATTAGTTTGAAGGTGAAATCTGCATAACGCAGATTATGGGTTTAACTCGATTTTCATGCATACTGTAACTTTGATGAGTTGATTTATATGAATTTGAATTCTTGCAGGGTGGGTTCAACTCTCAGCAAAATAGTCGAGATACGTGTTTAAAAGTTTGATTCAGATACTGCTTACAAAAAAGAGAGTTCATATTCTTGTTTGTTACTATGACTGAATAAGAATCACACTATATATGTTGGTATTCTTGATTCATAAAAGAATTTTCGTCATATTTGTTGTTTCTTTTTTCAAACTATTATTTTGAGCCATTTTCTATGCTTTATTAATTGTCATGGGGGTGGGGGGAATGTTACAATAACTATATACGAACAATTGAAAGCCGTTGGCTATAATCAAATCATCCCCTAATTTTCTTTACCCCGTGGAAAGCCACGTTTGGCCAATGAAAGAAAACATTAACGAAAGGGCTTTCATTAATGAAGATAAAGCAATAAAGAAAGGTCCTTTTGTACAAATTTTAAATATTTTTGTGATAAATTTTCCCTTGTTCTAAAATGGAAGTGCCGACAAAGGAAAATGTACTACTCCCTCCTTTACGGAATATGACTCATTAGTCAACGTTTTATAAAAATTAGGGTAATTTTTTTCAATCTTAAAATATTCTCTAATCATTCTTTTGAAAATTGAAACATCATTTCATAAATATGTCATTAGAGAGGTAATATAGAAAAAAATACCTTCAAACACAATTAACTAACAACAATGACTTATAATTAAGATCAAGAAAAGTTAGTCAAGATAATTTATATTTGATGATTGAGGGAGTACCAAGCAACATTTCACCATTATCATTATTCGAATATTTTAGTACTCCCAATGATATTATGAAAATACTCTTTTGAAATATGCAAATATAATCTATTATACACTAATAGGAATGACCAAAGGCAATTCACCAAATGCCTCCACATGCATGGGTTTGATAATATTAATATAATTAAAATAATAAATAATAACAAACTATAACTTCTGATGGTTGGAACGGACACGATCCAAACGACCTGACCTGAATAAATTCAAATAGCGACCCAAATATAGAGGATCTGAATTAACATTGAAGAGGAAGTGTCAGCGACCTCCTGAACCACCAACCTCCTAGGTTATTGACCTTCCACGAGTTAAGGAAAGGTTTCACTAGACTGTGAGCTATCAACCAGTGAGCTCCGACCTTTTCTCGTTAATCTTCCATGATACGATTAAATATGTACAACACTTGATATACATGATAAGACTTAAATCACTCCTCACAACCTCCAAACAGCTCATCGAGACCTTTGAGGCTCACTGGAAGGTCGCGAAAATAGTTTACAAGTCAGTAGCAAGCTTGTAGCTCATACACCAGAGGCGTGGGAAGAAAGATGTCTTCCATTATGGAAACTCCACAATTCAAGGAGCAATTGGTGAGACATTATCTCCCAATTATCGTAAGTACTTATTTTCAAGTAATTGATTTTCATTCCAACAAGCTAACTTCACCTAAGTGGTAATTTATTATTCGATATACAAGATTAGACCACACATGAATGACACAAGTTGAATTTACCCAATTTACTCTCATTGAATACTGACTTAGGCATCAGAGTTATCTTTAGGGCGACAGCCCACGCCGATGATCTGATTTTTCGTTCAGGTTATGATTACAAGCACCACCACTGTTCAGGGTGACGTAGAGATCATTTCTGAGCTCCATCACTTTTAGCACTGTCTGTGGGAAGAAACACCTTGCTAAAAGTTTTTCTTCTAAACACATAGAAAACATATAGAAATCATAACGACACGATCACAACCAACATGAGTACAACCGCCATGCCATGGTCGACCACCGGGAAGAACTTAACTATGGACTGGAAAATTGTTCCAGAGGATCTAGTTCAAGGAGATAATAATATCAATATGACCAGTGTTGTTGATCTGATATTCCCACCAAGACCAACATGGTTTGGTCCTTCTCGGAGAGCCGGAGTTGATAATCCTCTCGGACAAGAAGAGATGGTACAAAGGTGTCAAAATTAGAACAACAACAGCACTCCTTAACCCTCAAGATCTAGGGGAAGTCACACCTCTATCCTTACCGACCTCGTGGAACACATGGTGATAACCTTGGAAGGAATATCAGGCAGGAGGGACTATGTATCAACTGGGTGTAGTCCAGCACCATCTCGGAGGGAAACACAATAACCTGGAAACTCAAGGCAGTGGAATAACACACAATTAGATCCACTCCCACCTTCAGAGGCAAGAAGTGACCTTCCACAAATCCCAACTCAAAACGGTGAAGGTCGAGAGGTAGAACCTACATGGGGAGGAGCTTGTGGAGTAAGGATCCAAGAAAGAGTCAACGTGGAAATTGATGCAGGACGATTTTTGGATCTTCTGCAATTATCTGCCAACAACTGAACAGGAAACAAAGAAAAAGGGGATGTTTTGAGTGATTACTCAAGATTTTGGCCTAACTTGAATTGCAATTCAAAACCAAAAGTAAAAGAGAAGGAATTCGATTCCTAGAATAATGTCGAAAAACAAAGCTCCTGTTCTAAAACTAAGAAAAACTGAAATATTTATAACCTAAATCTATCCTAACCCTTCTCGGAATTAATTAAAAGAATCCTAATTGGATTTAAGCAAAAGACTCCTAATCTGATTCAGAAATAATAATAATAATAATAATAATGAAAATTATAATCCGAAAAACATAAAAATGCCCGAAAAACCCATCAGGACTTCCTCGGATGGTCGAAAAACGTCTTAGATCATAGCAAAGCTATACGTATTGCTCATTGGGCCGTCTCCAGTTGCCTAGTCAAGTTTCAGCCCATTATGAGACAATTGGGCCGGCTCGCATCCTGAGGTAGAGGATCCGCATCAGTCCTTGAGTTGGATAGATTCGGATGTCCACATCATACTCCCCTTTCTCTGAGAAGTTTGTCCTCAAGTTTGAATTCGCACCTGACAAGGATTCGTTTTCCTCGATCATATACAAAATAAGTCAGTTTTGCTCCTCCTAGTTTATCACTGACAAATGCAACTGTTCTTCCATTTTGGCTAAGTTCTCCCTTAATCCCCGTCTTTGAAGCATCACAAGTGACTTCGAAAACCTTGTTGAAATCCAGAAGAATCCTATCTTTCGGTCACAACAGACCCTAGAAATATGTGTTTATCCTCTTCAGAAAAATCTTCAGTCTTATCATCTATATCAAATTGCTGAAGCTTTTGCTGTACTTTATGGGCCTCCGAGGCAGACTGTGATGTGGGGCCATACTGGAGCAGCTTGGGAGACCTAGATGGTTCCGACACTAGGGGCTCTAGGAACGTAGACGGAGTTTTTAAATCGTCACCGTCATCATCCTCCTGAATTTCATGACATGTAGGTCCGCCTGTAGGTCTTTCAGCTGATTGGGAATTTCCATTAAGTGACAGATTGAGAACTGACTCTTGCTGGGGCTGCGAATCGTGGTTAAAATCGAGCTCCTTTTGGATCGGTATATCTTCAACATTGTGGACTTGCCCTTTTTCATTGCCGTCAATACCTTCACGTTCTTATCGAAGTTGAAAACAATGTAGAGCTTCTAATCGTGTCGTTAGGATCTGTAACAACTCCATCACATCACGAAGAGAAGGTTCCTTGTTGTTTTGCTCCATTTTGACAAAAGTTTTGAAATTTTGACAAATTTTTGAAATTCTGATACCAATAAAGTTTAATTAGAATGAACAGTAAAATCGATGAACAATACTAAGAATAGTCATGGAATAGTGATGGTGAATAGTGCAATGAAATAGCCTGTGAACAATCTCAGAATAGTAGCGGTGAACACTAGAGGAATAGTGTGGATGAACAGTGCGACGGCAACAATTTCGGAAGAACTTTCTGAAACTCTAGCTTTGGATGATCTAAAATCGAGGCTCTAATACCAAGTTGATGTAGGACGATTTTGGATCGTTTGCAATTATTTGACAACAACCGACAGGAAAAAGAGAAACAGGGGATGTTTAACGTGATTACTTACGATTTTGGCCTAACTTGAATTGCAATTCAAAAGCAAAAGTAAAAGAGAGGGAATTCAATTCCTAGAATAATGTCGAAAAACAAAGCTTCTATTCTAAAACTAAGACATAATGAAACATTTATAACCTAAATCTATCCCAACCCTAGTTGGAATTAATTAAAAGAATCCTAATCGGATTTAAACAAAAGAATCCTAATTTGATTCCGAAATCATAATAATAATAATAATAGTAATAATAAAAACATAATAATAATAATAATCCAAAAAACATAAAGATGCGCGAAAAACCCATCAAGACGTCCCCAGATGGCCGAACAACGTCATAGAATATAGCAAAGCTATGAGTATTGCTTATTGGGCCTTCTACAGTCGCCCAGTCAAGTTCCAGCCCATTCTGAGACAATTGGGCCCGGTCCGCTTCTTGAGGTAGAGGATCCGCATTAGTCCTTGAGTTGGATTGGTTAGGATGTCCACATCAAAAGAGTACCACCAGTGACTGAAATCAGAGAAACTCTACATAATGGTCATGGTTATGACTTGAGAGATAGACTCAACCGAGTAGCAATCTCCAGAACTCAACTACAGGGAATAAGTCTTAATGAGTAGGGGAGCTTGCTAAGAACTCCTCTTAGAGAAAGGATACCTCCTAGGCAAAGCCTAATTGAAAGAATAGGTAACAAAGCCTCAGAGGTAGCCCTGAATCCACTAAGGAGAGCAACTCTTCGAGAAAATCGAGAAGGAAATTGAGATCAAGAAATTCAGTTTAATGTGGACTTATCCAAACCATCACCATTTGTCCATAGTATCAGAATAAAGCGAATGCCTCCAGGATTTAAAGCACCTCAAGTCGAAGCAAAGTATGATTGTAGTGGTGAACCATTACAACACATTGACATGTAAGTCTCTTATATGGAGATGTTTGAATATCCTGACCATGTCAAGTGAAAAGCTTTCCCTTCTACACTAACTAAGAAAGCACGATCTTGGTTTAATAGCATTCTAGAGGCAAGCATCTCAAGCTGGATATAGCTAAAGGTGTTATTTCTTAAAAATTACCAAAATAGTAAGAGATGTGAAAAAGGTATCCATGACCTCTTCAACATTAGACAGAAGGTTGGAGAGAGCACCAGGAGTTGTTATAGTTGGTTCAAAGATGATAAAGTGGAAACTGAGTAGAAGAATGATGCGATCCATATCATTGCATTTAAGTAGGGATTGTAAGGGGGTTATGTAGCTCTCAAGCTGGCAGAAGAGCCAGTGAAGACAATCAAGGAGCTGCAAACACTTCTCGAGAAATTGATCGACTCGAGGAGATATCAATCCAAAAGAAGATTCTTGGTATCACCTCAATCACCGAAAAAAATCAAAGTGCGACCTAAGGGCCCACAAGCATCCAAGCGGGATAGGAAAGACTCCATTCAGAGGGAGGACCTTTGGACAAGAAGAAGAAGAAAATTCCCAACCTAATGACGGCTTCTTGAGCATAAATCTTAGTGGTCATGGAAAAGAAAGGTCTTCTATGGCCACCAAGACCTCTTAAGACCCTTTTGGCAAAAAGAGATATGACAAAGTTCTGTCATTACCTTAAAGACCATGGTCATCTCACAAAGGACTGTTTTGACCTTAAACGAGAAATTGAGAGATTGATTAAAGAAGGCCACCTGCAAGAGTTCCTGACTAAAAATGTAGCTCCAGCAAACCTACCACCTGTAGCAGCTAATCACCAACGACCTCCAGTAAGAGAGACCAATGAGATTGAGAGTAGATAAAAGCCAGCTCGGGGAGCAGATGCTGACCCTCTCATAGTATCTTTTCATATTGTAGAATTTTTTGTCTGAAAAATCTTAGTCGATGCTGGAAGTGTGGTGAATGTCTTCTACAAAAGGGCATTTGATCAAAAGGGAATAGACGAGAGCTCGCTGTCGAGATTAGATATTGCCTTGACAATTTTCAGTGGCAGCACGATCTATGTTGAAGGAATTCTACGAGTTCCAACAATAGTTGATGGAAAAGGCAAAGGAGTTATAGAAATCATGAACTGGTTAATGGTCGATGCATCCGGAACATATAACGCGATTCTTGCAAGGAAAGGAGTCATGGACTTGAAAACTGAAATCTCTTTACCGAGCTGTTGAATGAGAATCCAAGTTGGAGACAGTTGGATCACCTTGGAAGGAGATAGACAAGTAGCTACAGAATGCTATCTCACTGAAGAAGATGCATAAAACTCATTAGCGACCTCGCAGGGATTTCATTGACCTACCAAAAGAAGATGATAAGTCCAGAATCCAGGTATCTAGCAAATGAGAAAAAGTGCTCCTTAATCTATAATTCCATGAGAAGGGAATAAAAATAGGGGAACTTTTACCTCCATAGGTCAAAGGAAGGCTCACTGATTCACTTCAAGGGTACTTAAAGGTCTTTTCTTGGCGATCTACCGACCTTGAGGTATTGATAGAGAAATAGCAGAAGACAAGGTTGTTCTCAGACCAGTGGTCAAACTAGTCAAGCAAAAGAAGAGGAGCCTTGCTCCGGAAAGAAACAAAGTCATAGCTCAAAAAGTCCAAACTCTTCTCGATGTTGGAATCCTGAAAGAGGTCGTATATCTATAATGGCTTTGCCAATCCAGGTCATACCAAAGAAAGAAGGGACATGGAGGATGATGTGTGTTGATTTCACTACACTCAAACAAATATTTCGAGAATTATTCATATCCATTTTCGAGCATCGACCAGATGGTTGATTCAACAGCGGGGTATAAATGGCTTTGTTTCTTTGATGCATATAAGGGATATCTTCAAATCCCAATAGCATTGGAGGAGAGGGAAAAGACCTAATTCATAACCAAGGTCGGGACCTACTACTTCACTAAAATGCCTTTTGGATTGAAGAATGCCAGGGTAGAGTTCCAACGAGCTATGCATAAAGTTTTCAAGAAACAGCTCTGAAGAAACGTTGAGATCTCTGTGGATGACATAGTAATCAAATCCAAGACCTTAGACAATTTCATTGAAGACATAAGGGACACCTTTCAGACACTGAAAGCCGCCCACATGAAACTCAATCCTGAGAAATGCACTTTTAGAGTTTTGGTGAGAATTTTTTTAGGTTTCATGATATCAGAATGAGGTATCGATGTAAATCCTGATAAGATAAAGGCACTTTTGGACATAGGATGACTTGATTTTCTTGTAGGTTGAAGGGTTAATTTCACACACAACAATCAAACTAAATTAGTAAGGAAGAAAGGACTCATCAAAGGTAAGTTTTTGGGAGATTAGGAAGACCTTTGTAGATTTAACTACAACAACCAACCTCTTGATTTGAAAGACAACTCAATACCTCACCCAAAGTGACTTTGAGCCCAAGGTTTAGTGTATAGAACCCTAATCTAGGATGTTCTAGGAACACTCATACAAATGATCTAAGATCTTTGTAAGGGAATTAAACATGAAAGTTTCTGGTTTGGGGTTAAACTTCTATATTGAATATGGCTGAAACAAAGCCTTTAAATAGCTAACGAAACCCTAACTGAACTTAATGAAAGGCTGGTGAAAAATACAACTAAAAACGCAGAAGAGAGGGAGCAAAATGCAGAAAATTTTGTGAAAAATCAGCACTGTGCAGCAGGAGCTACAGTACCGAGTTGCTACAGTGACCAGCGTCAGACAGTGCACTAGTTGGTGCACCGGATCATCTCTAGAATTTTTCTAGAAAGCTTGAAATTGGCTTTTTTTTTCACCCTTTCTTCTATGCTTCACCATGGCTTCAATGTGCACTTCTTGTGGACTTGAATTAGGGTCTTTTAGGCACATTTCTAAGCCTTCAAACTCCTCAAATGAGTCCTCTACTTTGGTTATAAGCCAAGACTCTTCAATTCATTCTTTGATTCTCCCCCTGAAGCTCCATCTTCTTTTAGAATTGAACTTGAATCTTCTCATCCCCTCATTTGGTGGCTTCCATGAATTCTCCTATCTTTTGTTAGCTCCTTGATATCCATCATAGGACCTCCCCAGAACATCCCCTCATTTGGTGGCTTCCATGAATTCTCCTATCTTTTGTTAGCTTCTTGATATCCATCATAGGACCTCCCCAGAACATCAAATAAGTCTAGAGCTTAACAGGCAAGATGGTAGCACTAAGTTGCTTCATTACTGATATGATTCCTTGAAGGTTCAAGGTTTTAATGTTCATACAAGCAAGAAATCAATCAAAAAGTAATGAAAGGACTCATCAAAGATTTATGTGGGGGATTAGATTGACCTTTGTAGGATAATCTACAATAACCAACATCTTGATTGGTAAAGAATATTCAATACCTCATCCAAAGTAATTGAAAGCCCAAGGTGTAGTGGACTAAGAACCCTAAGAGGAATTCTAAGCACATTCATATGAAGTTTGATCTTGAATTTGGATTGATTCCAATGGAATAGTTGTTTATCAAAAGATATCTTCCAATTACATATAAGAGACTATATATAGTTTAGGTTGTAAGAAACCCTAAATAAGTCTTTCAAATGGTCAAAGACCAAAAAGAATGAAGGAAAGTCAAAAAAATTCTGGAACACTTTGCATATGGTTGTGTAGATGGGGACTAATCCGGCGTTGGCTCCGGAAATTGAAGCGTTGGATAGGAGTTCCAGATTGCTATTGGAAATTTCCAGTGAGTATCCGATGCTCCCATTCGACACCGGACGTGTCACTATAGAGGACCAGATGGCCTCTGTTTAGGCCATTCAGTGCTCTCTCATGCTCCCTTCGCTCCAAACTTGTTTTGCATCGTGCCAACTTCATTCCAAGCCTTCCTAGGCTTCCCAACTTCACCTATAAGGTCCCCAATGCCTTGTTCTTCTTTAGAAACCTCCCATCATCATCCTTAATTCCATGAATCACTTTCAAGTTATAATCCTTGATGGTTCTTCATCAAGATTTGTCTCCTTGAAGATGACTTCAAAATCAAGTTGTTCATCCTTGTCTTGAACAAATGTCATCAAGGCCTTCTTCATCCTTGATGCCCTCATCCTCGTGATTGGTCCTGAAGGCATTGATGGAGCTTGGTCTCCTTCGCCGCCCCTCTTTTCGAAAGGATTTGTGCTCGAATTGCCATTATCTATATCAAAGGGAGGCAAGTCACTAACGTTAAAAGTGTAATAGTTGTTTATCAAAAGATGCCTTCCAATTACATATAAGAGACTATATATAGTCCAGGTTGTAAGAAACCGTAAATAAGTCTTACAACTGGTTAAAGACAGAAGAGAATGAAGGAAAGTCAATAAAATTCAAGAAAACATTGCATATCGGTGTGCAGAGGGGGACTGATTAGGCTTCAGATCCGAAAATCAAAGCACTCGATGGGAGGGCTAGATTGCCACTGGAAATTTCCAATGAGCATCCGATGCTCCCATCTGTCATCGGATGTGTTACTGTAGAGGGTCAGATGGCCTCTGTTAAGGCCATTCGGTGCTCTCTCGTGCTATCTCTTGTCCAAATTCGTTTTGCATCTTGACAACTTCATTCCAAGCCTTCCTAGGCTTCGTAACTTCGACACTAAGGTCCCCAATGCCTTGTCTTTCATTTAGAAACCTCCCATCATCATCCTCAAGGCCTTGAATCACCCACAAATTATAATCCTTCCTTGTATGTTCTTCATCAAGCTTTGTCTCCTTGAAGATGAGTTCAAAATCAAGTTGTTCTTCCTTGTCTCAAACAAATGTCATCAAGGCCTTCTTCATCCTTGACCCCCTTATCCTAGTGATTGTTCCTGATCGTATTGATGGAGCTTGGTCTCCATTAATTAGCAAAATGGCTGACAAAGGAGAGAAGTTCTCTAATGTCTTAAAGAAGATGAATGGATTTCAGTGGAGAGAGGTTGTCAAATTGCATTTGTGAAGCTGAAAGAATTCCTAGGAAAACCTCCACAACTCATTTCATCGAGACTTGGAGAAGAGCTTCTAATATACCTTACTATAACTGAGAAAGCTGTTAGCTTGGAACTTTCGGTAGAGAGGTTAGGTTTACAATTCCCAATTTATTATGTAATTTGTTTATTACGAGGTCAAGAAATTAGATATTCAGACCACGAGATATTTTTGTATGTCATTATTATGACATGAAGAAAGCTTAAGCAATACTTTGAAGCTTATCCAATCAGAGTATTGACAAATTTACCATAAAGCAAGCTCTACCAAAAGCTAAGCTATTAGGAAGGATAATGAAGTGGTCGCTTGAGCTTTTAGGATATCAAATTGATTTTGAGCTAAGGAAATCCATCGAAGCTCAAGCTCTCTCAGACTTCATGGAAGAATATACAAGAGTTCCATTGGAGCTTGTTGAAACTCACAAGACTAAGGTGTGGACCATGTACATAGATGGCTCCATTGAGAAAGAAAATTCTGGTGTGGGAATCATATTGATCAACCTCGAGGGAGTGAAATCCCTTACTCTGTGAAATATAACTTCCCAACCTTGAATAATGAATCTGAGTATGAAGCTCTCTTAGCAAGTCTAAGACTCATAAGAGCTTTAAAAGTACAAAAATTGCATGCAAAAATACATGCTATATTTTGAAGTAAATTTAATCTTATAATGTGCACTACCTTATCCTTATATTTTGAAATATCTTGAATCTCTAGTTTTAAATTTCATATCTTCAAACTAATCCTATACAATAATTGATGGAGCATGGAAATAGCCTCCGGTTTACCCCGAACTGTGATGACGCCAGTAATTGCAACCTGAGAAGAAAAGGATTAGGTCACCGGAATGGACTGTCGCTCGGGGAATAGCTCCAATGCCTAAGTTAGTATTCCGAGAGAGTAATCTTAAGTAAATTAGCTCAGTTTATTGTGTCTTGTCCATGGATTGTGTGTGTTTCGAACATATATACCGAATAATGAGTTACCTCTTTAATTAGAGCCCTTCAATTAAGTGATAATAGGCGATTTGGATAATTGTGAGATTGTATCATGTCCCGCAAATTACTCCTAAAATCATGGAGTTTCCCTAAGTTGGGATACCTTGCCATTTATGTCTTTGGTAGAGAGCTACAAGCTCGCTAACAACCGTTAAACCAACTTCGCGACCTGGCCGTGGACATCGAAGGTCTCGACTATCTCTTTTGGAAGGTCGCGAAGAGTGATCATAGGATCATAGAGTGTGTTAGGAGTTGTGCACATTTAGTTGTGGCATGGAAGATGTATGAGACTGATTGGAGCTTATTAGGTCGAAGGTCATTGTCCGGTGAGACCTCTCCTGAGCTTATTTTGGAGGTCAGTGACCTGGGAGGTCGGTGGCAGGAGGTCGCTACCCACCTCACCTAGGGACTTGTGAGTGTGACTTTCAAGTATTGGGGTCGGGGCCTGAGCCTATTTGGGTTGGTTTATCTGGGTCGTGCCCGTTTCTGCCATCAATAACATATTTAAAAATTTAATAAAACAATGACATTTATTTGAATACAAGTGGATGGAGAAATTGAATATATGACTTTATATATAAATTTAAAAAATAGAAAAACATTTTCATATGAAAAAGGATAAAAATATATATCAACCATTTAAATATCATGAAAGCAAAAATCTCTACATTTAACTCCAAAAGATAAAATTAAAGTGTCATTTTTTCCGTATTATATCACTACTTTTTATTCAAAAAAAAAAGTATATTACATTAATCCACTCAATAATATAAATGATATTTAGAAGGAATAATTTCATTAAAGCATAAATAGAATTAGTTTGAATAATAAAATATTATATTATATAATATAATATATTATCAATTATTTAAACTATATATATATATATTATGATATACATATGTCTTTGTTCATAAAATATATATTACAATAATAATTATTTTTTTGATAAAAGAACATATCACAATCTATTAATAAATATTCTTTAACAACATTTATAAGAATCACGTTGGTAAAGATAAATTAAAGTATTTGGATAATAATAATAATATACTGTTAGCTTTTAAATAATTTATTTATAATTTATCTTATGTTTCAAATTTACATAATTTACTAGTCTTTGTGAGAGGAAAAAAAAAGCATATTACATGATATTAAAAACTTAGTTAAGTAATATTTATAATAACCATTTAAGATACAAATAAGAATTTAAACGATACATTCATTTATCTTAAGTATGATTATATGAGTAAGAATTTTATTTTTTCTGGGGAAAAAATATATAATTAAATATATTAGTTAAACGAATTTTATAGTACCACTTCCACTAAAGGATAAAAATAATTAGTTTGTATAACACAAAAATAATACTTAAAATATGATATAGTATTTTATAGAAAACCACTATTTTATTCATTATTTATCTAAATTTATGTTTTTAATATATCTTTTTAAAAATTTCCTAATATATATTAATTATATTTTATACCATTTTTTTTAAAAAATATTGATCTTTAATATACATAATATATTATGCATTTGTAATATATTAGAGAATAGGTTACGGCAGGTCAGGTCAGGACAGGTTAGGTCTGGGCAGGTTAGGACAAGACAGGTCTCTAGGCATACCCAAGCCCGACCTGCCCCGTTGTAGGCCTTGAAAATTGAAATCCATACCTGCCCCATCCTCAAATAGGTCAGGTAAAACCCGCCTCAAATGGGTCAGGTCAAGTCAGGTACCCACTGGGTCTTGTCGTTTTGCCATTTCTACATTTTATCGAACGCCTTTCTGTACAAGATGTTCACTGCACTTCCGGTGTCATCCAAAATTTTTCGTACCAAGAATTCTCCAACTTGGAATGTGACGTAGTCGGAAACAGATTCTGAAGATTCGTTCTTGTTCAGAAACTTGCAAAACAAGAAACGACAAAAAAACCTGATTCAATTTTCCTTCTAATTAAACTTCAAAGCAAGTAGTTAGGAGACGAAAATTAAAATCAAGCAAAAAACAATTTTTGAAGTAGTCAAAAATCGAAAAGAGGCAACTTTAATTCATATACAATAATTGTTGGAGCACGGAAATAGCCTCCGGTTTACCCCGAACTGTGATGATGCCAGTAATTGCAACCTGAGAAGAAAAGGATTAGGTCACTGGAATGGACTGTCGCTCGGGGAATAGCTCCAATGCCTAAGTTAGTATTCCGAGAGAGTAATCTTGAGTAAATTAGATCAGTTTATTATGTCTTGTCCATGGATTATGTGTGTTTCGAATATTAATGAGTTACCTCTTTAATTAGAGCCCTTCAATTAAGTGATAGTAGGCGATTTGGATAATTTTGAGATTGTATCATGTCCCGCAAATTGGATAATCGCACCTGAATCACCTTGATCAGTAACCAGCTTTTCGTCAGGTTCCCCCTCCTGAACGGAGCTTGTC
Organism: Parsonsia alboflavescens; assembly: GCA_028571225.1. Taxonomy (NCBI): domain Eukaryota; kingdom Viridiplantae; phylum Streptophyta; class Magnoliopsida; order Gentianales; family Apocynaceae; genus Parsonsia; species Parsonsia alboflavescens. The sequence continues at coordinate 22,005 of JAOXNR010016896.1, forward strand.
CTCAAGCTCGGATTATCTCCATGGAAAACCGTGAGATGCTACACATTAAAAACATTGGAGATGCTGAACTCGTTTGGTAACTCGAACCGGTAAGCATTAACGCCAAGTTTCTCCAAGATTTGGCATTGTCCAACCTTCCGGTCCTTGAGCTTATGATACTCACCAGCAGGATATCGTTCTCTGGATAGAGAGACCCAAACCAGATCACCTACCTCAAACTGGACATCTCGCCTAGTCTGATCCTCGTGAAACTTGTACTGAGCATAAGCTTCCTCCAAGTTTGCTTTGACAGTTGCATGAATGGACTGTAAATCAACTAGTCGATCCTCCACCTTGCTTGGAGCCGAACCATGATCAGGAATAGCAAGGTTGAGAGGACCCCTCGGATTTCGCCCCAAAACAATTTGAAAAGGAGAAAATTTGGAGGACCTGTTCACGGAGCAGTTGAATTCAAACTCAATCTTCGCAAGTACAGAATCCCAAGTCCCAAAAGATTTAACCTGCGCCCTTAACATGTTCCCCAAGGTATGATTCACCACTTCCGTCTGGCCATCCGTCTGTGGAAGGTATGGACTGCTCAACTTCAGAGTAGTCTCCATGCGCTTCCTAAGCTCTCGCCAAAAGTGGCGCATGAATTTCGTATCCCGATCAGACAGGATACTCCTTGGTAACCCAAATCTCCGCACCACATCTCCAAAGTACAAGTCGGTAATTTTGCTTGCATCCATGGAATTCTTGCAAGCAATGAAGATAGCCATTTTGCTAAAAATATCCACCACGACCACGATGATGTCAAACCTCTTCTGCGTTTGCGGCAAACCCAATACGAAATCCATTGACACATCCGTCCATGGGTCATCCGGAATAGGTAAAGGTGTATAAAGACCCTGATTAGTGCCCCCTCCTTTCGACACTTGACAAACTCGACATCGCTTAACGTAATCCTAGGCACTCTTGTCAATCCCTGGCCAGTAAAATTTCTCCTTGATCAAGCCGGCTGTCTTGTCTTTGCCGAAGTGCCCTTGCGAGTGCAATTCCTGAACAATCAATAATCTCAACGATGTATCAGGAATACATAAACAGTTACCTCGGAAAAGATAGCCATCATGAAGCACATAGTCAAACCGTTCCTGCTGCTCTACGGCCTTCACAATAGGACCGAAATCTGCATCATCCCGTAGCAGCTCTTTCAATCCCTCAAATCCCAAGGTGACAACCCGCATCAGGTTAAGCAACGACCGTCATCTACTAAATGCGTCAACCACCTTATTCACGACTCCTAAATTGTGTTTCAAGGTGAATGTGAACTCCTGAAGCACTGACACCCACTTCGCATGTCTATCACTAAATCGATGCTACCCCTAAAGAAACTTCAAAGCCTGGTGGTCAGAGTACAACACAAACTCCTGTTGTATCAAATAATGTCCCCAATGTTGAAGAGCTCGGACTATGGCATAGAACTCGACATTATAAGTTGAATAGTTCAACTTCGATCCTCCAAGTTTTTCTTTGAAATAGGCTCCTGGCCGTCCCTCTTGGCTCAGAACCACTCCTATGCCCACCTTCGAAGCATCACAATCCACTTCGAATACCTTATCAAAATTCGGCATTGCAAGTACTGGGGCACTCGTTAGCTTTTCCTTTGTCACATCAAATGCCTCTTGAGCTGCCTCTATCCATTTAAACACCTTGGCATTGTAAAGATCAGTCAAGGGTGCCATCAACAATCTAAAATCCCTGATAAACGGCCGATAGAAACTTGCTGATCCATGAAAAGATCGAACCTCTGTTGCATTCTTTGGTACTAGCCAGTCACGGATTGCCCGAATCTTAGCATCATCCGGTTGAATCCCATTGGTCGAAACCACATACCCCAAGAATACAATCCTGTCAACCATCCAACTACATTTCTTCCTATTGGCAAACAAACTGTGATCTCGCAATGTAGCCAAAACTAACCATAGGTGCTGTAGATGTTCTTCCCTCTCCCGACTATACACAAGTATGTCGTCAAAGTAAACTACCACAAAATCATTGAGGAAAGGACGTAGTACCTGATTCATGACCCTCATGAATGTGCTGGGCGCATTTGAGAGACCGAAAGGCATGACCGGACACTCGAAGAGCCCATCCTTTGTCTTGAAAGCCGTCTTCCACTCGTCTCCAGGTTTGATTTGAAGTTGATCGTAGCCACTTTTCAAGTCTATCTTTGAAAAGATAGTCGCTCCACTGAGTTGGTCCAACATGTCATCTAATCGTGGAATCGGAAACCGATACTTGATCGTAATACGATTGATGGCACGGCTATCCACGCACATCCTCCATGTGCCATCCTTCTTTGGTACCAACAAAGCAGGCACCGCACAGGGACTGATGCTCTCCCAGATAAATCCTCTATCAAGTAACTCCGTAACTTGTCGCTTCAGCTCCTCATGTTGCTGTGGGGACATTCGGTAATGTGCTTTGTTCGGAAGGATAGAACCCGACATTAGATATATGTGATGCTGGATATCGCTCAACGGAGGCAACCCAGCCGGTAACTCTTCTGGCAACAAGTCTGCAAATTCAGTCAACAACTCTTGAACTTGTTCTGGAATCTCCAACTCGGCCTCAATGCTGTCTGATGTCAACAAGTCAGTCGCAACTAAAGCAAAACAAAGCTTGGACTCAGTTACCTCTTCTTCAAATTCCTTCTGTGGCAGGTAGATAATTGTCTTCTGACTGTCAACCATTCCTTCTCACATGGGCTGAAGTACCACTTTCTTTGGCCCTTGATTGAGAGTATAACAGTGCGTGAATCCATCATACGTCACATGATTGTCGTATTGCCATGGCCTGTCGAGTGGCAAATGAGAGGCATCCATCGGGACGACATCACAGTAGATGGTACTAGAATACTGAGGTCCAAACGAGAATTCCACCCGGCACCACTCTGAAACCTTGACCTCGGTATCATTATTTAACCACCCCAACCGGTAAGGCATTGGATGAGGTTCAATCTTCAACTGAAGCTTCTGCACTGTTGCTTGTGAGATTACATTCTCACAGCTCCACGTATCAATAATTACACGGCAAACCTTCCTTTTAATTGTGCACCGGGTTGTGAAGATGTTTCTCCGCTTCCAATCTTCATCGGCTTTGGGCGCTAAACAAATCCTCCTCAAAACCAAGCTATCTCCCCGAATATCTTCAAGTGCGACATAACACGTATCCTCCTCTTCAAATAAATCGTCACCAACATATTCTTGATATTCCTCTTCGGTGCCCTCCTGAATCAGTAACTGCCACCTTATCCTCAGACACTCATTCGCATAGTGCTCTAGTTGCTGACATCTGTGGCATTTCACATTAGCTTTATTATTGGTGGAAGACTTATTCGGAGCTTTACCTGACCCTTGTATGCTACCTCTTCCGAACTGATTTTGGGCTAAAGAGTTGCACACTTGTGTTGTCGAAGAGCTACTTGCCGGAGAAACACAGGGAGGAGGAAAACCTCTTCCAAATCTAACATTTCTGTCACTGGCCCTCGCTAGACTCTTCTTCACAACTTGTGCCTTTGTCTGCACCTCCGTGATAGTGTTAAAAGTATGGACCTGTAAAGCATCTTGAATAACAGGTCGTAGCCTATGGAGCTATCGAGCCACGAGCCGTTCTTGAGTTTCGCGCAATTGGTTCCTTGCCATCATCCCGTAAAACTCAAGCGTGTATTCTTCGATGCTTCGAGACCTTGATGCAGAGTTGGCCCAGGAAGATATTCCGGAGGGCCTACGCAGGTCCAAGAGGCTGCAGGAGAAGTTTCAAGGCAATCGGAGATGATCCGAAGAAGTTTGAACAAGTTTCTGGGGTCGAAATGTAAAAACTAAAAAGTTGTGGGAGCGTTAGAATGGGCTCAAATTTGACGGGTCGATCCGGGGCTGTCCAGGGAGTAATGCTCACTGCTATGATGTGACCGAAGCAGTTTTTTGGCCTGGGTGGACTTTTGGGGTCTTTTTGTAATTTTTCCTATTTTCGGTTTAGGGTTTATTTATTGCCGTTGTTGTTTGTTTTTTCTGCAGACTTTGTTTTTTTTGACTATTTGAGTTTTCTCATTCAATAAAATTCGATTATCATAGTGTCTCAAGAATATTGTCGTTTTATTCTTGATTTGCCCTTTCCTGTAAAAGACTTTCGAGTGAAGTTGATTGCAGTTGAGGTTCTATCATGCCCGCCATTGTTTCCATTTTGCGTCAATTGGTATTAGAGCCAAGATCTACGATGTCAGGAGTTGATCCAACCATCACCGCGATTTTGGAAGAATTGCGCAGCAACCGAGTAGATCGCGAGTAGGAGATGCATCAACTCATTGAACGTCAAGATCGACAGGAACAGCAGATGCAAATTCTTCAGCAGATGCTGCAGTGGATAACAGTCGCGAATCCGCCAGCAGAGCAGAACGTTGAACAACCAGCGGGAAGGCTAGTCCCGCACGGCGGCGGAGGAGATGGCGTCGACAGGGGTGGCGATGGCGGAATAGGGAGACGTGATCATGGAAATCCAGGGGCGGCGGCGGCTATAGTTGATTATGTGCCGAGATGGGATTTCGGAATTAAACTTGAGATTTTGCAGTTTATCGGGAGTTTTGCGCTGAAAGAATTTCTGGATTGGTTGAGCACCGTGGATGAATTGTTCTCGTTGAGAGAAGTCCCCGAGGATAAGAAGGTAGGGCTGGTCTCGATTAGATTCAAAGGTAGAGCCGCAGCATGGTGGCAATCTTTTCGGTGTTAGAGATATTTGGATGGGATGCTTGTTTTGGACGATTGGAACAAACTGAAGAGAGAGATGCGGTAGGAGTTTTTACCATTTAATTATCGTCATACCCTGTTTCGAAATTTAAGGAGTTTTACACAAGGGCCAAAAAGTGTAGAAGAATATACGTTGGAATTTTACCGGCTGGTAGCCCAAAATCAACTCTGTGAGACACAGGAGCAACTCGTAGCCCGCTATTTACGTGGCCTCCGACCAACCATCCAGGATGCCCTGTAGGTGCATTCTTTCAGTAACATTACGGATGTACAGACAAAGGCAAGAGTGGTGGAAGAGAGCTTGATGCGAGCAAGCAACAGGGGAGTAACATTCGGTAGAGGATCCCCTACCCTTCCGCGGAATCCAACGGCAAACAGTCCAGCTTCATCTTCTTCGTCAAGGGTTTTCAATCATCCAACTCCACAGGGACAAAGGTTAGGGCAGTCGAGCCAGGGACCAGGGCCGTAGCAGACGCGTCCACCTATCAACAAAGCAACTATCATCTGCCACCGGTGCCAACAGAAGGGTCATTATGCTTATGAATGTCCCCGGCTTATGTCGCAATTGTTGATCCAAGAAGGAATCGCAAAGGAGTATGTCGAAGAGTTCGAAGAAGCTGAGATGGTAGAGGGGGAAGTGTAAGTCGTGGCTCCAGAGGATGTAAGAGGAGAGAGCTTAGTTCTCCACCGAATTTGTTTAGCTCCACGGGCTGATGAGGATTGGTGACGTCGGAATATTTTCAGTACCCGTTGTACCATTAGAGGGAAGGTCTGCAAAGTAATCATTGACACGGGAAGTTGTGAAAACGTAATTTCACAAGAAGCTGTTCAGATACGAAATTTGAAAACGGAGCCACATACTGAGCCCTACAAACTTGGATGGTTGAACCAAGAAATAGAAGTGTGCGTAGATCAGAGATGTAGGGTATAATTCTCGATTGGACGCAGTATACTTGTGTTATTTCTTGTGATGTGGTGCCGATGGATGTCGCACACCTACTGCTAGGGCGACCATGGAAGTATGACAACAAGGTGGTATATGATGGTTTTACTCATTATTATAGTATTAACAAAGGCGGCAAGAAGGTGGTATCGCAACCAATGCGGGATTCTTTTGCAGAAGGAAAGAAGGCTATTATTTGTGTACCCTGCAAGGAGTTTGAGGCAGAGGTTGGT
>JAOXNR010016907.1:0-27958 GCA_028571225.1 Parsonsia alboflavescens
ATTCTCTTCTTCTCTTTTTAGGATTTTGAGTTCTTCTTATTTTATATGATTGAATTCTTCTAAACTCTTCTAGAATTGCCACCTGTCAAGTTTGAATTGGATTGCATGCTGATGAAGCCACATATGCTCCTATTATAACTATTACAGTCTGTATTAGCCTGTACAACCCTTCAAATCCGCATGACAAACTTGTTTTCCAAGTTATCTAAGAAATAACTTCTTTTTTGTATATTTTGGAATATCTCCTTTGACTTGAAATTTATCCTTTGATAGATTACAACTTAACGCATTGTTGAAACTAGTTGTAAATGTTATTTTTGCAACAGGGAACAATCATGTTTTTGAATTGGCCCATATACTTCAAGAAGATCCCCAAATTTCTAGAAAAGATTCTAACCTTTGCAGGAATGAGGAGTTACGAAATTCCTATTAATGTAATGAGAATATTCCATCTTTCATTGATGTTGAAGATTTGGCTACAGAAACGCTAGAGGAGACAGTTGACCAAGAAGACATAGATATTCCTCTTGATGAGCCTGATCACATACTAGAAAATTCTGGAAATTCTTCTATGAACATTAGCCTAATTGCACCCAACTGTTGGAAATCTCCTCTATTGAGATTGTGCTTCCTATTCAAAACTCTCCGTCGCATCCAATTGCAAATGATGAGAAAGCATGTCATAGACCTAAGAATTACACAACATTAATTGGGTATGAATCAGATTCTCAACTGGTGGTTAAAGATGCTCCATCTAGAATGAAAACCTGATCTTTATCTAGGGCAGCAGCAAAGCTTTCTCAGCCAATCTCAAAATGAATAAGTTGATAATATTGAATGCAAGAGGAGTTGCTAATTGAGCCACTCACTCTCGACATCATAATCTTGTGGTATGACACAAACCTTTAATCTGGGTAATCATTGAACTTATGGTTTTTGCTTTTGAAATTTATAATTATTCATTCATGTTCAATTTTGCTCATTTTCTCTCTATTCTTTTGGGAAAAGTATGGCTTTTTTGGAGCAATTTGTTCACCTACACAATTCTAGAAAACACTTCTCAACTAATACATGGTGTTTTTGATTATGTGAATTTTTCCATGGCTGGTACATTTGTTTATGCTATGTTCTCTCATGTCATTAGGAGAGAATTACGGCATGATTTAAACACAAATTCTGCTTTTGTAAATGGTTCAATTTTTATTGGTGACGATTTTAATATTATTCGTAACTCTTTTGAATGTATTGGTTCTTTTCCCTTGACTTCTCACATGCATGAATTTGACTCTTTGTTAACGGATTTTCTTTTGAGGTTCTAAATTTACTTGGATGCAAAAAGTGTCCCTATATCACTAAAAGGAGGTTAGATAGGGTGATGGTTATTTCGAATTGATTTTCTACTTTTACGTAGTCATTTCTGGAACAGTTGCCCCTTTTTTGTTCGGATCATACTCCTATTCTCCTTATGTTTGGTACTACTATTTATCATGGTCCTAAGCGGTTTAAATTCACGAAATTTTTTTTATATCTTCTCTTATAAGATCGAAAGGCTTAAGGGTTCTCGTTGTAGTTTGAATAAAAATTCAATTGGAAATATTCATGATACTGTCAAAGTAGCTAAAAGATGAAGTTCCTAGATTGGAGGCTATTTGTGGGAGGGATTTCTTTGATCAAGCTCATGTCAATATGGTAAAAGACCTTGAATCATTTTGTCGACATTTGAACAATGAATTTCTATTCTAGAAGCAAAAATCATGAATCTCTTAGCTTCAAAAGGAGATTCAAGACAAGTTATTTTTCAAATATTGCAAAAAGCAGCATGCCGGTTTATCTATTGTTAAAATATCCAATCAACAAGGAGTGATATTGGAGGAGGCTGAGGACATTCGGCAAGAGGATGTTCGCTTCTACTCTTCCCTTTTTGGCAAAGATGATGATGTTTCTAACAATGATTAATTTCTTTCCTATATTCCTGGGCTAGTTAGCAGAAATTTCTTTTTTAGGCAATCTTCCTTTGCTTTTAGAGGTTAAGGATGCTGTTTGGGGTTTATTTGGAGACGGTGCTCTGGGTCCAGATGGCTACTCATGTAAAGTCTGCAGTTCTTATTGGGACATCATTATCTTGGATTTATGGGAGGCTGTGTGTGATTTTTGGATTGGATGTTTACCCAATTGGAGTTTTACTTCTACTCAAATACTGCTTATTCCAAAAGTCCTTAATCCTATCACTTTCTTTTTTTTCTGACTTTCGGCCTATAAGTTTTAGTAATTTCTGTAGTAAAGTCATAAGTATAGTGGTAGCTTGATGTGATTCTTGAATAGATGAAGATTTTTAGGCTTCACGTTCTTCAAATAATCCATCAATGAATTTAGAGGACTCATCACAAGGTTCGATAATTAGATTGACCTTTGTTGGATGATCAACATCAACGAATCTTTTGATTTGATAGACTAATCAATATCTTACCCCAAAGTAATTGATTGCCCTTATGTATAGTAGCCTAAGAACCCTAAGAAGAACTCTTAAGAACTTACAAAAAAGATCATGTCCGATCTTGAAAATGTGTTTCACTCCAATGGAATAGTTGTTTGTAGATAGATGTCTTTAAAATTACAAATAAGATCCTGTTTATAGTCTAAGTGATATGAAGCCCTAATTTAGTCTTGCAGTTGCTCAAAACACCTTAAAATCCTCAATAAATAAGTCAAATGACCAATAGAAGTTAAGAAAAATCAATAAAAATTGTCAAAGATAGCATTTGGGTGTGTAAAGTGGGAACTGTCTGGCACCTGATATGGCACTGAATGGGGTTCGAATGGCTTCTAGAAATTTTCCGGACGCTATCTGGCTAGGCCATCCGGCACTGGATGGTGACTATTTAGTGCCGGATGGCTTGGCCGCCCTCGCCATTGGCATTTTCGTCACACCAAGTCGTGCCATCTTCACACCAACCCCGTTCTAGCTCCATTCCAATCCTTACTAGGTTTCCCAACATGGCTTCCAAAGTCCCCCAATGCCTTGTTCTTCAAGGTCATGAATGGAGTAAACATTGTAGTATCTGCTTGGTTGATCTTCATCTTCCATTGACTTGTCAAAAATGCCATTGAAGTCTATTAGTTCTTTCTTGTCTTATGCATAGACCACCATTGAACTCTTCATCCATGAAGCCCTTGATCTAGTAATTGGACCAGGAGGCATTGATGGTGCTTGATGACGCAGAGCTGGATCTGGATGCTGGGCAGGTGTCGGTTCAGCAAGTTTCAGCTGCACCATCAGCTCCACGAGGTCCAGAACGTTTGAAGAAGAAGTCGTGAGCTGTTTTTCGGCCAAATTGGTGCCGGGCATGTTTCCCGAGGAGACTGGAATGAGAACGGATCAAGCTGAAAACTGAACTGGTGATCTGGAATGGCCCAACGAACCAAAATCACAGCTTTGCTATGTGGTAAGGCATTTTTCGGCCTTTCGGAGTCGTTTCGATGATGTTTTGGGCAATTTACTGTTTTAGTGGCAGTTTCGTAATTTTATAGATTTTAGTGACTATTTTATAATTTACTATTTTCTTGGGGAATTTTTGCAATTTCTTTATTATTCTTTTCCGATTAGGGTTAGGTTTTTGTTTTCGGCTTTAAGAATAGCTTTGGTTGGCCGATTTGTTCAGTTTTTGATGAATTGAAGTTTTCGTTTTCGAATTTCACAATTTCCGAATCTGTTCCACGATTTGATTCAATTTTTGTCTTCTAACTACTTGTGTGACGTTTGATTAGAGGGGAATTTTGGAATCTGATTCTTTTCTTTCTTTTCGTTTCTTGTTTGCAAGTTTCTGACAAGAACGAAACTTTTGGTTTCGACTTCCGACTGCATCACTTGATCTCTATCATTCCCCCTTGTGTCGAAAGGATTCATGCTCAAATCGGCTTCATCTATATCAAAAGAAGAAAGTTCACTAACATTTAAGGTTGAACGAACCTGATATTTACCTAGATCAACTTTGTAGGCAGTGTCATTTATCTTTTCAATTATTTAGAAAGGTCCATCTCCCATTTGATCAAGCTTAGTCTTTCTTGCTTGTGGAAACCTTTCCTTACTTAGATGAATCCACACCCAATCTCCTACTTCAAATCTCATTGGCCTTCTACCTTTGTTGTGATGCTTGGCATAGCATTGATTTTGCTCTTGAATGTTCTCACTAGCTTCTCATGCATTTCCTTCACCAAATCCGCAAATCTAATTGATTTGGTTCAATAATCACCTTGTTGTTGTTAAATATTACTACTATTATTTTATTATTGATTTTTCTCTTAAGAAATCGAATTAAATGCAAAGGAATTTGACCTGTCCAAGGGCACTATTTTAGTTTAAAAATGGAATTACATCAGAATTGGCAACCACCTTCCTCTTGCCATCAAAGCTATTTACTTCATTCAAAGATAGAGGGGCTAAATCTAGAGTCAGAGGATTAAAACCATACACCAATTCAAAAGGAGGAAAAGTGCGTAGAAGAATGCACACATCTATTATAAGCAAATTCAATGAATGGTAAGCACTCTTTCCAAGAATTCAAATTAATTTAGATTATGGCTCTAAGCATAGTACCCAAGGTCCTATTAACTACCTCCATTTGGCCATCCATTTGAGGGTGACATGTAGGAGAAAACAACAATTTAGTTCCCAATCTCCCCCGAAGGACTCTACAAAAGAAACCCAAGAACTTTGTATCTATATCACTCACAATGGTTCTAGGTATTCCTTGCAATCTAACAACTGCTTTAAAGAACAAGTTAGCTAGGTTATGAGTATCATCAATTTTAGAGTATGCAATGAAATGAGCTATCTTTGAAAATCTATCAACTACCACAAGAATTGAATCTTTACCACTCCTAGCCCTAGGCATACCAATCACAAAATCCTGGACAAGTCTTCGAAAGGAGCATTAGGTATAGGCAAAGGCATATAAAGACCATGTGGTTTAACTACAGATTTGGCTTTCAAACAAAGAATGCAATTCTAACACACTCTCACTATATCTCTTTTCAAGTGAGGCCAATAAAAATGATCTTTAAGAGTATTTAAAGTCTTGGAAATGCCAAAAAGTAACATTAAGCCACCCCCATGACTTTCGATTATAGGAAATCTCTTAAAGAATACTTAGGCACACAGCAAATTATCCTCGCTAAATATAAATCTATTATGTAGGTAATACTTATCATAAGCTCCTTTCACACAAACAACAAAAATATCCTTAAAGTCATCATCATCACCATAAATGTCCTTGAAATATCCTTGAAGTCATCATCCACACACTTAGCATGCCTCTTGGTTAGCTTTGATTGCCCCTTCAAATACTTGAGGGACTTATTTTCAAAATGAATGACAAACTCTCTTGGCCATAGGTAGTGTTGCCAATGCTCCAAGGCCCTAACTGATGAAAACAATTTTTCGTCATATGTAGAGTAATTCAACGAAGCATCATGAATTTTTTCACTAAAGTAGGCAATTGGTTTATTTTCTTGCATAAGAACCTATCCCAATCTCGGAGGCATCACATTCAATTTGAAAAACTTTTGAAAAATCAGGTAAAGATAAGATAAGAGCACTAACAAGTTTGGATTTAAGCAATTAAAAGGCACTCTCTTTCTCTTTTTCAGACCTAAACTTTACCTTTGCCTTGATCACTTCCGTAAGGGGGCTGCAATTGTACTAAAGTTTGGGACAAAAATTCTGTAGAATGAATCAAGACCATGGAAACTCCTTACCTCACTTACACTTTTAAGGGTTAGGCCATTTTTTTGATAGCTTTCACTTTCTCCTCATCTACATGTATGCCATTAGAAGAAACAATACATCAAAGAAATATAACTCTTTCCAAACAAAATGTACTTTTACCCAAATTAGCATACAAGTGTTCCTTCCTAAGCACATCAAAGACAACTTTCAAATGATCAATAAGATCTTTTTCATTCTTACTATAGACTAAGATGTCATCGAAGTATACCATAGCAAACCTAACAATGCAATTTCTAGGAACATGGTTCATCAATCTCATGAAAGTACTAGGAGCATTAGTAAGGCCAAAGGGCATAACAAGCCATTCATACAAAAATTTTTAAAGCGGTTTTATATCCATCACCTTCTCTCATTCTAGTTTGGTGGTAGCCACTCTTTAAATCAATCTTTCAAAAGCATGTACTTCCACTTAACTCATCTGGCCTAGGGATAGGGAAGCGAAACTTTATAGTTATCTTGTTGATTGCCCTACAATCCACACACATGAGCCAGGAGCCATCTTTCTTGGGTACCAGCAAAACAGGAACGACACATGGTCTCAAGCTTTAACTTATGTATCCTCTAGAAGAAGCTCCTACAACTGTTTTTGCAACTCCTGTATTTCCTCCGAATTTGTCCTATAAGCCTTGTTGTTTGGAAGGGGAGCTCCAGGAATGAGATCAATTTGATGCTCTATTCCTCTCGATGGTGGCAACTCTAGTGGCAATTCTTCTGGAAATAGATATTCATACTCTTGCAAAAGAGGGGAAACAAGACAAGAAAAAGAGTTGTTAGTATCAAAAGCATTGGAATTTAAAGAGTGTTTTTACCTAAGTAGAACCATAGGCTTATAACCCAAGCAAACATTCTTCATCTCTCTTTCTTTTGCATAGAAGTTCACTTTCTTTTCACTCTTGTTTTCGTTTTCTTTCTTTTTCCACTCATCTGCCTTTGATCTTTCCTTTTCTTTTCCTCTCTCTCTCGAGCTCTCTTCTTTCACTCTCGATTTTTCTCTACTCTCTGTTGTCTTTCTCTTCTCTGCTTCTCTCTTATCTTTTCCCTCATAATACTCACTCATCTTTTCAAGCAATCTCTTTTGATCAAGGCAAACTTCTTGAGGTTTCAAAGAGTTCAAGTGAACCCTCTTCCCTTCAAATTCAAGAGTGTACTTGTTTTTGTGTCCATTAATGTGACATTAATATCATATTGCCAAGGCCTCCCAAGTAAAAAATAAGTAGCATGCATGGGAACCACATCACAAAGTATCTCATCAAATATTTCCCCATTAAAAATGCTATCCTCACTTGTTTCCCAACCTTGACTTCTCCACCATCATTAAGCCATTGCAATCAATATGGTTTTAGATGATCAATGCAAGGAAGCTTTAACCTATCTACCATACATTTTCTTTCCACATTCACACAACTTCCACTATCAACTATAAGACCACAAATTTCCATTAATCATGCATCTAGAATGGAACAAATTCTCCCTTTACAACTCATTTTCTTCCTTGGCTTGAGTACTATGGACTCTTCTAATGTTCAATTGACCACCAAGAATCCCTTCATTAGGATCACTTACTCATCATCCCCTACACAATCGTCATCAACATCCCCATTATCTTCCTTCTCACTAGAAGTTTCAATGCAACCTCTCTCTATATGAATATTTCTTTTTTTAGGACATTGTGGAGACATGTGCCCATAACCTTGACATTTAAAACATTTGATCTCTCTAGCTTTGTAAGGGGGTTGTGGCAATTTACCTTTGTCACTTTGAGGGGCTTTCACTTCTCCAACTTTTGGTTTGGGCGCCTCTTCCTTGGTTGGGGCTTTAGTCACTAGCTGCTCCTTCTTGGGCCATGAACTTGTAGCTTTGGAAGATGAGTTCCCATAGCTTGTATGGCATAGTCCTTGAATCCCACAAAAATGGACTCCATAGCTCTATCTTTTACTCTTCAAAATAGTTGTGGCATTCAAAAATGGACTCCATAGCTTGATGCTCCCTAAGTTCTTGTCTACATTATCATCTGTTCTTTTCCTTCTTGTCCTCTCTTCTTCATACTCCTCATCAATTTCCCCATCATCGATACTATCATCATCATATTGTTGCTCTTGATGGATTGGTTGATGTCCCCTTCCTCTTCCCCTTTGAGGTACTTGGTTTCTCATAGGGTGACGAGGAGGTGTCTCCATGGTGTCTAGTCTTCCTTTCACTCAGTATAACCTTGAATGTCTCCCATGTGAATGGATAACTCCCTTGGCATCCTCTCAATGAAATAAACCATGCCATCATTGTCAACTCCTAAATGTGAAACCTGGGATGAAGGAGTAGCTTCTTTGTTCATCTTATACCTACAATGTAACTTCAAAAACAGGGGATATTATGTGTCCTCACCTTTCTCATGTGTTTGTCACTCAAATTTGGCTTTTACTCACTCAAATGATCTCTCCCTTATAGATCCTCTTTCAAGTTCTTAAACAAGTTACAAGCACAATGCAAATCCCTTAGGCAAGAATACCAAATGATCCACACAATTCAATCAATTGATGATCACCAAACAAGAACAAAGAGAACAGATTTTAAAGAAATAAGGTCAATCAATTCAAGACTAATGATCAAACAAAAGCAATCCAATGAAAAATTATGAAAGACATATCCTCAAACACCTTGAAGTCAAAGATTGTGATCTCAAATTTGCATATAAATATATATATATATATATATATATATATATTTATATCAATTTGTCAAAACCTTTGATCTCAAATAAGCTCAAACAATTGGAAATTCAATCTCAATTTGTCAATAAACCGATCTTTATTAAACATTAACTCAATAGCACAAGAGATATCAACTTGATTTCAACAATTCTCAATGATTTTGGCACTTTTTTTGTACCTTTTACTGGAAATTTAAAAAGATGCCCTGTTTTTGTGGGCTTTGTTCTTTTATGTTATTTTATTTATTTATTTATCTATTTTTGTAGGGAAGGTAGAAGAGGTAGAATCACCAAACACTTAGAATTAGCCCTTGTTTTTGGCCTTAGGCTTAATTCCCACAATCACAAGAGAAGAGCTAAGACAAATGTAAAGGAACAAAACACAAATATAATGTGATTCTTGAATAGATGAAGATCATGAGTTTTCAAAGAAATATATAAATATATAAATATATAGATATTTATATATATAATCTTAACACTTAAAACAAGAAAACAAGTAATGAAAGGCAAATCTTATGATGATAACCTAAGCTCCAATACTAAATATGTTTTGATTCTTGAATAGATGAAGATTTTTAATGTTCATGTTCTTCAATAATCCATCAATGAAATTAGAGGACTCATCACAAGGTTCAAGGATAATTAAATTGACTTTTGTTGGATGATGAACAATAACCAATCTCTTGATCTAGCAGACTAATCAATACCTTACCCCAAAGTAATCGATTGCCCTTAAGTGTAGTAGCCTAAGAACCCTAAGAAGAACTCTTAAGAACACACAAAGTAGATCATGTTTCATCTTGCGAATGGGTTTAATTCACTCTAATGGAGAATAGTTGTTTGTAGATAGATGTCTTTCAAATTACAAACAATAGACAATTTATAGTTTAAGTGATAAGAAGCCCTAATTCAGTCATGCAATTGGTCAAAGACCTTAAAATCCTCAATAAATAAGTCAAATGACTAAAAGAATTCAATAAAAATTGTCAAACACATTGGGTGTGAAGAGTGGGAACTATTTGACGCCTAGTGTGGCATCGAATGGGGTTTGGATGGAGTCTAGAATTTTTCCAGAGGCTGTCCAGCTCGACCATCCTATGTCGGATGGTGACTGTTGAGCTCCAGACCGGCAGCCCATGCCATCTTGCCTTTTTGTCGCATCAAGTCATGCCATCTTCGCACCAACCCGTGCCAACTAAATTCCAATCCTTCCTAGGCTTCCCAACATGGCTTCCAAAGTCTTGTTCTTCATTTATAAACCTCCTAGTATCATCTTCAAGGTCTTGAACGGAGTAAACGTTTTCTGATGTAGCAGTAGGTTCCAAAATCTATAATGAACGAGGTCTTTTCCATGTCTTATATTGCCATTGGAATTTGGTGGTAATCACTGATATCTAGCTATCGAGTCTACAATTTGGTCAATGTTTGGGAGTGGGTAGGAGTCCTGTGGGCAATACTTGTTCAGTGTGGTGAAATCCACACACATCCTCCACATCCCTTCTTTCTTTGGCACAACGACTGGGTTGGCCAGCCATTCCGGTATAACACCTCTTTCAAAATTCCTGCATCAATAAGAACTCGGAGCTCTCAAGATATGACCTCATTTCGCTCAGGGGCAAAGGTCCTCTTCTTCTGCTTTACTGGCTTGACCCCCAGTTTGAGTCCGACTTTGTGTTCTGCACTCTTTCGGTCCACCCCCTCAAGGTCGCTAGGTTGCCAGGCAAAGACCTTCAAGTACTCTTGAAAGAAGTCCATGAACTTCCCTTTGATTATAGAAGGTAATAATTCTCCTACTTTTATCCCCCTCTCAGGGAATTTTGGGTTGAGGAACACCTTTTCCCCTATACCAGCTGCTTGAATTCTGTAATCATCACTCTCTTCCAAGAGGTCGATGTCGTTTTCCTGTCTGAGCTCGAGTGAGCTCTCTTCGCAACCTTTGGTGAGATAGCATTCTGCAGCAAGCTGTCTGTCAGTTTCTAGGACAATCTAGGTATGCCCCACTTGGATTTTCATGCTATAGCTTAGTAGAGAGATTTCTACTCTTAGGTCCATGATCCCCCTTCTACCGAAGATTGTGTTGTAGGTTCCTGGAGCATCGATCAACATCCAATCCATGACCTCGGCCCTGTCCCTTACGCAGACTGTAGTTGGGACTTGAGGAATCCCATTGGCGTAGGTTGTGTTGCCATTAAAACTGGTCAAGGCCATATCCGACCTCAACAACGAGCTCTGATCTATCTCCATCTAGTCAAATGCCTTCCGGCACAGGACATTCACAACACTCGCTGTGTCTACCAATATCTTGCGTACCATGAAGTCTCCAATCTGGAAAGACACTGTCAGGGGCTCTGAGTCTTCCTTTCTAGCTCACTTTGACCTCCTTTCAATGGCATTTATTTCTCCAACTGCATGTCGTTGATTTTGTGGCATTGTTGGATGTGGGTTAGCAGGTCTTGTGTTCTTAGCCAGAAACTCTTGGAGGTGACCCTTCTTCACCGACCTCTCAATCTCACGTTTGAGGTCAAAATAATCCTTTGTGAGATGACCATGGTCTTTATGATAGTGGCAGAACTTGGTAGGTTCTCTTTTAGCCACCGGACATTTGAGCGGTCTTGGCAGCTTCAGAAGGCCTTTTTTTTTCTATGACAACCAAGATTTCTGCTAGTAAGGTCTTGAAGGGAGTGGTCACGAGGTTCGGGATGGTCTTTCTCCTCTTGTCTGAGGTCCCTCCTTTTGAGTTTAGGTCCTTCCTTTTGAGTTTAGGTCCTTCCTATCCCTTTTTGAGGTCTAAGGGCTTTTTGGGCTCCCTTTACTATCTTTTCTATGGCCGAGGAGAAACTAGGGATCTTCCTCTAGACCACTATTTTCTCAGCCTTTATCAATTTTTCTAGGAGTGACTTTAACTCCTTTATGGTCATTACTGGCTCTTTCGCCAGTTTGAGGGCTATGTACCCCCCTTGCAATCCCTACTTGTAGGCAGTGATGTAGATGGCATTATTCTTCTGCTGGATCTCTACTGCCTCATCTTTGAAACTACTGTAGTAGCTTCTCGTACTCTCTCCAAAATTTTGTTTAATGTTGAAGAGGTCGTTAATGTCTTTCTCACACCTCTTGCTGCTCTGATAATTTTTCAGGAATAGCTCCTTCAATTGTGTCCAGCTTGAGATGCTTGCCTCTGGGATGCTTTTGAACCAGGACTGGTATTTTTTGTTAGGGTTGATTGGAAGGCCTTGCATTTAATGTGGTCAGGGTACTTGAACATCTCTATGTACGACACATTCATCTATGTGTTCCAGTGGTTCCTCTGCACCATCACATTTTGCCTCCAATTATGGGGCTTTGAATCCTGTCGGCATCCAAGCCATCCGAATACTCTGGGCAAACGAAGAAGGCTCTGTGAGGTCCACATTGCTTTGTACTTCTTGTTCGCCATTCCTTCCATGATTGGCTAGGGGAGTCACTCTCCTCGATGGATTGGGGGCTACCCCTCGAGTGTCATTGCCTGTCCTTTCGATCAGGCTTTGACGATGGGGTATCCTTTCTCCACAAGGAGTTCGCAGCAAGCTCCCTTGCTCTTCAGGTCCAGCATCCTGTCTCTGTCCTTGAGACATAGGAACTCAGTGGAGCCTATCTTGTAGGTCATAACCCCTTCCGTTGTTCAGGGTTTCTTTGAGTTCGGTCACGAGTTGAATCCTGCATCCCCGTGACCTCTCTTGCGGATGCCCTATTCCTTAATCATCCTCTTCGGGCTGGGGTTCATTCCTTACCTCTGAATGAAAGTAAGTAGGTCACCAGAGAGGGTTGTTGCCTGGGGAAGAGCTCCGAAGCCTAAG
Organism: Parsonsia alboflavescens; assembly: GCA_028571225.1. Lineage (NCBI taxonomy): Eukaryota > Viridiplantae > Streptophyta > Magnoliopsida > Gentianales > Apocynaceae > Parsonsia > Parsonsia alboflavescens. The sequence continues at coordinate 12,326 of JAOXNR010016907.1, forward strand.
TCAGTATTTTGAGAGTAATCTAGTGTAATTAATTCTCAAAAAGCCTGTCCATGTCCTAGACTATTTACCCTTAGATTATATATTTAGAAGAAATTAGTTACCTCTTAGATTAGGGCTCTTCTATTACGTGATAGTAGACATTGAGGATTATCGTGAGATGGTATCGAATCCCACCAATTTCTCCTGGAATTGTGGAGTTTCCCTTGGTAGAGATATTGTGCCATTCACGTCTCTTTCAAGAGCTACGCGAGCGCTAACTTTCCTCTAGACCAACTTCGCTACCTGCCATGTACATCCAGGGTCTCGACTATCTCTTTTGGGAGGTCTTGCCGAGTGACCGTAAGCTCATAGGAGATGTTAGGAGTCATCCACAATTAGTCATGGTATGGAAGATGTATGAGGTTGGTTGGAGCTTACCAAGTCAAAAGTCGTGGTCTAGTGATGCAGAGCTGGGCCACGAAGATATTCAAGACTGTCCACGCAGGACCAAGAGGTTGCAGGAGAAGTTTCAAGGCAAACGGATCTAATCGGGCAAAGTTTTTGGGTCGAAACGGAAAAACTGAAAAGTTGTGGGAGAGTCAGAACGGGCTCAAATTTGGCTAGTCGACCCGTTTTTTGGCCATTCGAGGCCATCTGGATGGACTTTTGGGCCTTTTTTAGTTTTTTGTAGTTTTTAGAAACTTTTGGGGTCTTTTCTTAATTTTTCCTATCTTCGGATGAGCTTTTATTTATTGCCGTTTTTCGTCAGATTGTTGGGAGATTTTTTATGTTTTGAAACTTTGGAGTTTTCATCAATAAAATTCAAATATCTTAGTGTCTCAAGTATATTGTCGTTTTATTCTTGATTCGCCCTTTTCTGTGTTTAGACTTTCGAGTGAAGTTGATTACAATTAAAGGTTCCATTTTTTTTCTTCCCACCATAATTTCCTTTTTGCGTCAATTGGAATCAGAGCCACGATCGACAATGTCAGGAGTTGATCCAACCATAGCCGCGATTTTGGAAGAATTGCACAACAGTTGGGTAGAACACAAACGGGAGATGCAACAACTGATCGAGCATCAGGATCGCCAGGATCAGCGATAGGACCAGTAGATGCTGCCGCGGATGACAGTCGCAAATCTACCAGCAGAGCAGAACGCTGAGCCACCCGTCGGAGGACTAGCAGTATACGGCGGCAGCGACGGCATAGGACGAGGCGGCCATGGGAATCCAAGGGCAGCGGCTAGGGTTGATCTCTTCCCTTTTCGAGGGTCCTTATCTTTAACACCAACAGACCTGCCACGTCTTTGGAGAAATAAATTTGCTTGTCCTTGAGGAACAACAATTTTAATGGGAGCATTAGCAGCTAGAATATAAAACTTTGTTACTTACTTGAGATCCGTAAATTAGTCTGGCAAATTGTTAGTAAGTTCTTGTAAGTGAATTATTTTCTGAACCTCATGTTCAGTTTGATTAGTATGAGGATCAAACGAGATAAGGAGGGAATGCTCCAACAAATCTCATGAATATAGTTTCCTTGCTACCTTTTCAATTCTCGCAAAATGACAATTAGCGAATCAGGAAAATGAATTGGTCTCCTATCATAAGTTCAAGTTATTTAATTATTAACGGAGGTTCATAACTAACATATATTCTCAATCTTCTTTGTGAATGGACCCATTCCATTGTGCCAGTGGATGATTATTGGTTAAAATTTCAATAAATTACAAATATTCACCACCACGTCAAGGATGGTTGTATCACTATGTAAATAAAAACAATCGAAGAAAGGTAGAAGCAGACGAAAATCAATTGATACAATTTTTATACCAAAAACAATTTGATTCTCTCAGTTGGTTTGTAGATCTTCATGCTGATAACACGTTATAAAATGAAATAAACTATGAAAGATAGAAAAGGAAGAAGAGAGAAAAATGTAAGAGACAAGACGTAGAGAGTAAGGTAATACATATTCAACTTATATTCAATATATCTTCAATGTGTATTTCCCTGTCCCCCCAACCCTCATATTTATAGGGCTAGAAGTTTAATTACAAGTTTCCGTGGGATAATGATATCCACCCTATTGAGCATTTGTAGGGAATTAGGACATGCATCATAATGAGAATCTCTGTAGGATTAGGACATCACAATAAGATTAATTCATAAGAGATGTTGATATATTTTTTATTTTGATGAGGTATATTAATTTCATTTTGAGGTTATATTAATCATTTAAAATTTTTTTTATACATGTTTAATTGGTGTGTAAACTTTATGATTTTAGTTTACGATCTTTACGATCTTAGTTTACGAGTTTACGATTCAAGTTTCTAAAGGCTCAAATGACTTTATGTGAACTCTCAGGTTTGAAAACCTTGGGGTCATGATTGTCATTTTTTTAATGCAAAGATTGATGCCTATTGCATTCTTTCCATAATTGTTACCTTCTCATCCATGGAAGACATTAAAAAAATTGACATATTTGTCAAAAAGATGAGTTCAATGAAGATGAGTAACATATGTATTTTGGTAAAAGACATTCCATTTATCTTATTTGGGGAAAATTATTTCAAGCATCATTTTTTTAACTTCATGGAGCACCTTTTAGTTTATCTTCCGTATGAAGCTCTCGTGGAATGTTACGGTTTTTTTTTTTTTTTTTTCATACACCCACCCCTCAACTGAAGGATCAACAGAGGCCCCACCTATCCTGATCGTGTCTCCAACTTAAAACCTCCAGTTGCTTCAATTTACAAGAGATGTCTTTAATTCACACCACAACAATGTTTATCCAATGGCTTTAACAAAACAACTCCCCTCTTGTTGTTTAGATGTCTATTGTTGTTGAACCTCTCAAATGATCTCTGACACTTACTTCGACTTGGTTGACAAATACTACAAAATAATCAATAATTCAAAGCTTCTCAATGAGTTTTTTAATGTCTTCCGTTTCTCACATTTGCGTCTTTTTTCTTGGTTGCTTCATTATGTAAATCACATAGAGATGATTGTTTGATGATTTTCTTTCATGACTTCTTCCGTAAGAAAATTGTCCGTCGGAAAAGAAATGCCTAAATCAACTCAATCAATCAGATCACTTAAATTTAGCCTCAACAAGGTAATTTCGACAAATAGAGAGGTTTAATTTTGCCATCTGCTATCACATCGTGCCTTCCCACCAGCCATTCCTGTCTCCTTTAGTATGCTCGGTTTTTTTTTTTGTCCTGCCAACATGAACTTATGTCCAATCAAGTGATCAAGTACTTTAAATATTTTGTTAATATTTCTAGTTTTTCTTCCTTTCTTTCTTTCTTTTAATTATTTTTTTATCTTGTAATCTCTTTTTCTAGAATTTACTTTTTTATTTTTATTTTGAGCTTTTTAGAATTCAATATCTCGTTTACTATATTAGTAAAAACTTTACTACGGGATTGATATTTTTTGCATTCATAATGTACTAAGTCAAACTCTTATAATAAAGTTTATCTGAGTCAAAATGAAACATTCAATTTGACACGAAGTAAATGTGAGAGAAAGATAGATTGCCAAACGTGAAAAGCACTTACAAAATCTGAGGCTCAAACTATTGAAGGGTTTTGTAGGATAAGGTTGTCCGTTCTTGAATCATCATCACTACGGAGTTTTTTCATTCACCACAAGAAAAAAGGCTAAGTTTCTTACGGATTTTTTTAAAAAATCCTTGATAAAATTAAAATAATTCTTTAATAATATTTTACAAAAAGTTTGTCAAATATTTTTTGACATATTTATTGATGAATGCTTTAGGCTTATTCCGTCAAGTATATTTTAACATTCAAAAAAAATTTTGTAAATAATTTTGACAATGTTTTAAGATGTGTAAAAAATTATTCACAATTAATCTATCAAAAAGGTTAGATTGAACAATTAATCATAATCTTTCAATATAAAAAAAAAAATGACCTGAAATAATTTGGTCGTCAATAATCTTTATGGTGCTTTTATATTCCTCAAAGCTCGTTGATAGTTAATCCATCTAAACAATGAGTACTTATTAGATAACTTATTAATGCAATAGATTTTTTCACAATCAACAAATTTTCCATAAAATATTTTAACGGTGTGTCATATTTGTCAAAAGTTGTTGACAATTATTATTATTTTTTTCATGAAAAATATCTGTGCAGGAATTGAGGATTTCTGGTAGTGTCACCTAAAGAAAACAATTGATATTTTACAAACAAGATCATATCACATATGACAACTTAAAAGATACGAACAAAACGGAAGCAGGACTTTATTATTGAAGAGAACAGATACAAGAACAACTGACAAAGACACTGAACATCTCAATGCGCTAAACAAACCAGTTTCATGACAAAAGCCAGTCATGATCATGAGACTAGGAACGTGTAAGTAAACTTGTACACTTTATTATTCGGAAATTCAAAATAGTACTTTATTTATTATAATTATCCATCAGTTCTAATTGCAAACCATGCCATAGCCTTTGCAATTATCATGAAAAATGCCACAAGTACAGGGCTTGTATTTGGCAACCCCATGGGCACCCATGACGTCTAATTTTTCCAGCTTGCAGCAGCTCTGGAGACAGTTCTTTAGGATTGACTGAGATAATCTTCACAAATTGTGGAACTGCAAATTAAGAAACTATCAATTTAAATATTGAAGTTGTGCGAACTAAATTTATACAAATGCATTAATTTTACCATTTGACTTTGACAATTTGATAATTTAACAACTATACAATTCAATCTTTATCAAAACTCACACAGTTAGATGGTGAAATTGTCAAATCTGCAAAGTCAATTTCGTAAATTGAGTTTTCACTTTGAGAAAAAAGACAACCTCAGTGGTTAATTTGATCATTATATATATATTCCTAGTATAGATTCTAGAACAAAATTATTTAGAAGAATATTTGCAATTCTAATATAATATGTACTTTCGAGGGAAAGAAGAACTCACAAGTGAATGCAAGTATGAGGATGATGATGAAGGATAGCTGGAGGGCATTGCTGATCTTCGTCATTTCCAAAGAATGGTGTGATTGATTAACTAAATGGTAAGGAAAACTTATGCCAATTAAGCCCTATTTATATAACAACCAAGTCGAATGATGACAGCTAAAGATTCGCACGATCACACTATTGGACAAACATTATGCAAATTGTTATGAAGATACACCCCTTATTATAAAAATAAGAAATATATCCATTGTCAAAGTGAGAATAACAGAAAAAGAAGAGAGATGAAGAGAGACAAGAAGTACTGGAAACTTTCTCTCTCTAGCAAAATTCCCTCACTTCTTTCTAGCATAACCTAACTTCAGGCGCAAGGAAGATGGCAGCTGTTGCACCACCACCTAACCCTACCCCGCCGGCAGCAACACCTCCATGGGGAAAAGGTTCCTTTTCCTACCTCTTCAAGGGTGAACCCAGCAGCAACAACACATCCCCACCAGTTTCATTGAAATCGCCCCAACTCTTCAAGGGAGAACCTGCTTTTTTCTTCTCCAAGGAGGAGGTCGAAAACCTATCAGCCCCATTCAAGCCGTCGTTGATTGGGAAATTCTCCTACGGAAAGCCTTCACTTGACATAGTTAGGAAATCATTTCAAACAATCAGACTTAAGGGAGACTGCACTATCAGCTTAATCGATGCAAGGCACATATTAATCCGAGTTTCTCATGAAAATGACCACTATCGTCTGTGGCTGAAGGGAGTCTGGATGCTTAATGGCATCCCGATGTGAGTGCTTAAATGGACGCCGCAGTTCCATGTGAAGTAGGAACCCTCAACAATTCCAGCATAGATATCCTTCCCCGATCTTCCTATTCACCTTTTCAGGAAGGAGATCCTGCATTCGTTCGCATAGATAATCGAAAAACCTTTAAAGATTGATGTTTGCACACCCAATATGTCGAGACCAAGGACAACCTGGGTGTGTGTCGAGTTAGATCTGCTGTGCACCTTACCGAACAAAATTTGGATAAACCAGGAGGATTCGGGTTTTTGGCAACTGATCAAGTATGAACATAAGCTTCGTTATTGCTCTTTGTGCAAGAAAATCGGGCATTCTCAAGAATATTGTCATGTGAAAAATCCAAACTTAAAGGCAACATAGCAGCAAAAAAACCCAGCGGCTACATGGGAAACTCACCAAAACACCTAAAGTTAAAAACTTGTAGGTCTGGAAGTTGAAGGATACCGATACCATGGACACAGTTCTGCTACATACCATGCAGAAGCAGAAAATTCCAGTGGAGGGCAAGGAAACGGCGGGAATTCAAGAGAAAAATGGTAGCTCAAGTCCTAGGAAATCACATCAAGGGGCAAATTCACAGTCAGGAAATCAGGCGGAGAAATAGCTATCTCTCAGTGGCAACTCAGTTTCGGGAAACATAGATCAGCCAACAGTAGACAGTCGGGACACCGAGCAAGAAACAGAACAGATTAATGGGGGATTATGCATTACAAACTGAAGGAATAGTAGTTCCGGGTGTTCAGGTGGCAGCCATAGATTCTGTGTGGATAAGAGAAGCTCAATCAAGTACATCGGGAGATTGTACCTCAGATCAATCAGCAGTAAACCCAGTTCAGGGTTACTTGCAAGCGAAAATTCCAAAGATAAGTGACGTACAATTAGCCCCTAAAAATGTTGTTAATGAGAAGAAAGAAATTGCTCCTTCAAATGTGCTCACAAGACAACAATCCCCACGTAGCTCATCCTCCAATGAATCGATATGAAGAACCTCTTAATTTGGAATATAAGAGGAATAGGTAACTCAACCTCTTTGGATAAACTGAAAACTCTTATCTTACATTATAAACCTCGAATTGTTGCTATTTTGGAGCCTTTGGTTAACTCTTAAAAGATTGCTTCGTATGAATATAAACTCAAATTGCCTCATTATCACTCAAATTCAAATGGAAAAATTTGGTTATTCTGGTGTTCTAATTTGATGGTCTCTGTGGTGAGGGGCACCAATCAAATGTTGTCTTGCTGCAGATCCATTTTTCCTCCTCTTTGGTGAATTTTAGATAGAGTCTTGGTGAACGAGAATTGGCAGAACACATTTCACAGCACCTCTGTGGAACATTTACCACGCATTCCTTCAGATCATAGCCCACTTCTTATCTCCACAAATGTGGCTAGAGCTACAGGGCCAAGGAACTTTCGTTTCCAAACCACATGGCTAAGGCAAAAGGACTTCCATGGAATTGCAGAGTCTTCCTAGCAGCAGCATATCAATGGAGATGGTATGCGATAGTAGGCTGGAAAATTGTGCAGATTAAAGCAAACTCTCTGAGTATTGAATAAGGAAACTTTTGGTAATGTAGAGATGAATGTGCAGCGGGTTGACAGCTTGGTTACCACTTTGGAAGAGGTTTACATGGCGGAAGTCACGGAAGAGAACTGTGAGAAACTTCATAGGGTGCTGGCTGATTTGGTATTTCACTTGAAGAATCAAGAAGTCTTTTACAGGCAAAAAATCCAGAATCAAATGGCTCAAGGAAGGTGAAGGAATACCTCATACTTCTCTAATTATTGGCATTCCAGGAAGGCGGCTATTTAGATTTACGAAATCAAAGATAAAGAGGGGAATTGGCTAATAGAAAGTATGGATATAGAGCAAGATGTGGTGACATTCTTTGCGGTTTTGTAAACAGAAGACATGGGTTGTCAGCAAGACCCATGACATTTTACAGCAGCAATACTGAAGGAAATTGATTAGGAGAAGAATAGGGAGCTCTCGGCTCTACCAATTTTTGAGGAAGTCCGGGCAGCGGTATTCAGTTTGGATGGCGAAAGTGCAGCCGGGTAGACAACTTTCCGGGGAAGTTTTTTACAGCTTTGCCGGAGTTGATCAAAATAGAAATGTTGCAGGTAGTTCGAGACTTCTAGTCAGGGGTGTGCATGCCACGGCACTTGACATCAACTCAAATTGTTCTCATTAGAAAGATTCACAATCCGACGACTGTCGGTGATTTTATGCCTATTAGCCTTTGCAACTTTTCATCCAAGGTAATTGCGAAGGCAATTTCTCTTCGACTTGCAAAGTTACTTCCCAATTTAATTTGTCAGAATCAGGAACATATCTGATAACATTCTCTTAGCATTTGAGTTAATTCATTCATTGAATAAGAAGTTTGTTGGGGGTAATATGATCTTGAAGCTAGACATGTTGAAAGCTTTTGATAGAGTGAAGTGGTATTTTCTATTGGAGGTGGTAGAGAAATTTGGATAGTCTTCACTTTTTGAATCTCATATACAACTGCTCGACTTATAACAAGTTCTCTATCACTATAAACGGGAAATTATGCGGATTCTTTTCCTCAACCGGACCAGTTCATCAAGGGGATCCTCTATCTCCTACTTTATTCGTATTGGCTACGGAAGAACTTTCATGGGGCTTGAATCGGCTTCTGTATAATGGTGAAATTTGAGATTTTATCACTGATCACATAAGTCTTCTTGTTTCACATTTGAGTTTTGCAGATGACATCATTAACTTTACAAGGGGGTTGAAACGAGGATTCGTGAGGCTGATAGACTTTCTTGAATTCTATCAAGATTGTTCTGGCCAGAAAATTAATTTTCACAAGAGTTCCATGTACCTGTCATCCCATACTCTCTCGCAGAGGAGAATCTTACTGGACGATATTACAGGATGTGTAATTCAACAATTGCCGATGACTTAGTTAGGCTGGCCGATATTTCCAGGTAGTCCAAAATCTCATATTATGAATTTGTTATCTGTAAGGTAAAAGCTCGCATCAATGGTTAGCGGAGGAAGTATTTATCTCCTGGTGGAAGGTTGATCTTGATCAAACATGTTCTCTCTGCGATATCTGTCTATTTGTTGCCTGTCACAAACCCGGCACAGCAAGTCATTCGAGAGTTAGAATTTCAGTTTGCCTACTTCTTCTAGGGTAGTTTGGATTTTGGCGGCAACAGGCACTGGTGCACACGGACCACTATCGCTAGACCATATGATAATGGTGGACTGGCTGTTCGATCACTTAGTAGGGCAGTCACGACTTATGGCTTCAAGTTGTGGTGGAAGTTTCAGTCTTCAGACTCTCTGTGGGCTCAGTGCTTGAAGATGAAGTATGGGTTTCAGCCGGGAGAAGCTCTCGTAGAGGATGGCTCTCGGGAATGTAAAAGAATGCAACAAGCCATAGCCTAGGTAGAACAGCCAATCTCGCTAGATGATGTTCAAGGGGCTGCTGTTTACAAATGGAACTTGTCTTCAACATTTCGGTTCAACATTTTGAAATGCATCTCGGCCTTCAAGGAGGAAGAGTTGGGCGATTACACGATGATTTCTTCCATTCAAAGATACCACTCTCATGTCCATCTTCATGTAGAAGTTGAGCAATAATTTTTTGGCAACGGATGATATAAGATCTCGGCTAGGCTTCCAGCTGGCCTCCCAGTGTCACTATGAGAAATTCGGAGAAACGATAGCCCATCTATTTGGAGTCTGTCTGATTGCAGTGGCTGTTTGGACACGTTACAGTCTAGTCTTCGGCGTGGATGAACTCTCACTAGAGCTAGAGGGTAGGCTTCAAAGCTGGAGGAATCAATCAAGGAGATTGGGGTTATTGGCGAAACTCATTCCATTACTCATTTGTCATGAAATTTGGGTGGCTTGGGGTAATTCATTTTATTCTGACGAAACCAGCAATAGTAGGAAGGTCATGAACAAAATTAATTCACAGCTATATCACATCTAAAAGGCATATAAGTTGCCCATTTCAGATAGTTTATTTCATAGGATTCTTCCTTACATATGCTTTAGAAGGTGGTCATCGCCATTCTTTTGCTTTGAAAGGCTTTAACGCCCCTTTTCTTTTCTTTTCTCTTAATAAACAAGTAGGGGACTACCTAACCCCCCGTCTTTTGACGATTTTATTTTATATATGTAAAAAAAAATGAGACAAGAAGCAATAGATACCAAGTGGCTAATGTTTTGTGTGTGTGTGTATATATATATATATATATATATATATATATTAAATCATCCCTCTCCTGATCCTCCCTATACCCCCACTCCTCGAGGTTCCTCCTCATCATGGCTAAAGCTTGAGACTAATCAGTTCCAAGTAATATCACTTGGCAAGACTTGGGGCCCATTTGGATAGCCTTAAAAAAAGTGTTTTTTTTTAAAAGTGCTTTTTGTAAGAGTGTTTTTTTAAAAAAATTTAAATTAAGCTGTTTTGTGTTTGGATAACTTTTTTTCTTTGGAAAAGTGCTTTTTTTGAAAAAAAAAATTTTTTTGGATAAAAAAGAACTTTTGAAAATCTTTTTTTATATGATTTTTTTACAACTTTATAATAAATTTTAAGATATAAAAGCTATAATATTTTTAAAATAGATATTTAATATATCTAACCTAAAATAAAATTAAGATTTTTAAATTTTGTTTTTATTATAAATTTTTAATACTTAATAGGATGATTATCTTTCATAATTTACAATACATTAAATACTAATATTTAATATATTTAAGTAAATTTAAATAATTTTGTAACCTAATACGTTAAACATGAAAACTTTTAAAAAATATCACGAATGAAGATGGAGATCTAAAACAATTTAAAATTTTTTTTTGTATTTTTGACATGTTTTAAAGTATAAACATATATGCACGAATTTTAAAATGATCTAAAGAGAAATAAAAAAATTAAAAAGAAAAAGGAAAAAAAAAGAAGAGAAAATTAAGATACAAGAAAAAGAGAAAAAGAAAAGAACGGAAATAGTGGAAGAGGGAGATCTGGGGGGAGGGGGATTAATGAATGAAGACATAAAAAAAATTCAAAAAAAGAATTCCTAAATGGTAGAAACGAGAAAAAAAAAATGGATCGAATTTTTGGGGGTTACTAGGGTGGGGGGAGGGTTAATGAATGAAAACATAAGAATAAGAATAAAAATAAAAATAAAAATAAAATGAACACATGAAAGGAGGAAATAGTACAAAAAAAGACAGGGTTGTGCGTGAGGAGGGGGGTGTGGGTAAAAAAGAAAAATTTTTAAATTTTAATCCTAATCCAAACCCAAACCCTCTAAAAACCCACCCCCAACCCTAACCCTAGAAACCTTTTGGGTTGACGGGTTAACCCGAAATGATATACAAAAAGCATTTATTTTAAATAAAAAATTATTTTTTGAAAAAAATTAAATAAGTCAATCTATAATTTAACATAAACATGACGTAATATTAAATTATGTTTTAAGATTCCTATTGAAATTTGGACTAAATCTTTATTGATTGATTTTAATGATTTTTTCTATTTATTTCTACAACTTTTTCTATTTTGGTATTCGAGCTTGTTTTAGTATAGAAAATGTCGAGATAAATATAGAAGTACATGATGAAAATTTAGATATTTTCATTACTAACCATAATCGATACCCAAATCAAGGGGGTGAGGAAGCTAATTCAGAAAACTTCATAGATAATTCAGAGAACTTGGAAAGTGATCAAGAAGTTCCTCATGTAAACATAGATTTTAACTAGTAAATCAATGATGAACCAATAGTTGATGATAGTGGTGTGTGATAAGATTCTTGCTAAAATAAAAAGTATAGACAGAAGCATAAAAGATTGTAAACAAGAACAAAGATATTGGGAGCTTAGATTAGTTAATCTTATTCTAGGCTTACTTACTGAGACATCCTCAATAATTCAAGAAAAAATAGATGAACTAATCATTATAGGAGTGAAACTTAAACTTAAATTAATAAAGAAACTAAAAAACTAACTAAGCATTATAGAGAAGATCATTTAAATGGATAAGTATAAAAAATTAGAAGAATAGGATAGTCCATTAAAAATAGAAAAAGATTTAACAGAAATACAAAAACGATAATTTATTTTGGAGAAAAGATATTAAATGAATTGCAAGATATCAATAAAAAAACTTGATAAAAACTCAGAAAAAATTATGATAGGCTATAAAAGTCAGATTAAAAGACACTTAGAAAAAATGAAAATACCAGAAGGATATGGTGGAAATAATCTAAAATGGTAAACTCAGATTCTGAGAATGAAAATTATGAAGTAGATAATTTAATCACCCAAATTGGAGATTTAACACTTCAAGAAGATAATTTTATAAATTTTAAGCCTAATTATGCAATGAAGTCCGAATCGAATCCTAATATAAATGATATACCTAGTACCAGTGGTAATCAACCAACTCTAAGAAGAACCAGTTTTGATAAGTCTACAAGGGTTATGCAGGAATTTAGGCTACAATGAACAAAACACCTCTTGGAGATATTAAAAATGAACCGATTAATCCATTTGGAATTTATTTAGATTTAGATTGTGTTAAAAACATTGAAGAAGCGATAGATAAATGGGGAACGTCTTTATGGATAGTAGTATCTGTTAATAAGATGGATTTTGAAAAAACTAAAGGATTTTTGGAACGAAGTTTAGACAATAATGTCCTTAGATTTTGGCAAAATATTGAAGAAGAAACCAAAAAATACATAGATGGTGAAGATGATAATATAGCCAATTACATATCTAGAGCTGCTGAACCTATGAGATTAGAGTTTATTGGAGAAGGAAACTTCTTAAAAGATCCAGGAACCATTAACAAATATATGATTGCATTATTGAAATTACAATTATATGATTTCTGTGAAATAGATAAATATATATGTGTTTTTCAAGATTATTATTATCATATTTATAATAGAGTTTCTGACACTCAAACTTATTTGCTATTGTTTTCTGCAAAGATTCCAGACCCTTGGGGTAAGAAATTGATAGATACTCATAACCCAAGAACTGCAGATACCTTAGGAAAAAGGATAACACATTTTAAAGATAAATTATGTGAATCGTGTGGTGATGCGATATTTGCTAAATTAACAAAAGAATTAAAGAAACGAATATCTTTATGTTGTGGTAATCTAAAGATGGCTATGATGATAGGATGTGATTCACCTTACTTTTATGGTAAGATAAAGAAGAGATATAGAAAATATACCATTAGAACTTAATTTAAGGAATAAACTTGTAATAACTTCAAATCGATATACGCCTAGACTTTCTTTTATAGAGTCAAAAGTCATAGGAAGGCAAAATTCATCAAGATACTTCAAAGATGTAATAGAATCTAAAGAAGATAGTTTAAAAAATTATAAGATAAAAGGGGAATATTTCCACGGATTAGAATTTACCTCCATAAATATACTAGTAGATACTGGAGCTAATGGAAATTATATTAGCTATAAATTATGTGACAAATTATACAAATTTAGATTACAACATACACATCAAAATACAAATTTTAATGGAGAAATAAATGAAGCTATAGAAACGATTTTGAAATTTGGAAATGAAACTATTCCAGTAAAATTATTAATAGAAAATGAAGGATTTAATGATACTTTAGAAATCATGTTAGGAATAACCTTCCTAGATAAAGTGAAACCGTATTAGATAACATCTTATGGATTAAAGATTAAATATAGGGATAAAACGAATTATATTCCAAGATGACTAGTCCTTACAGTATTTACTTACCTATTGGAATTACATATAAAGATGATAGAGCTGAATATTTTGCTGCCTATATAGATTGTGGAGCAAGATCATGGTTATGTAAATCAGGTTGTTTCCTAAGGAATATAAGCAAGATTTAAAACCTTTTAAGGGTAGAGATATTTGCAATAATGTTATAAGTCTAGATAAAGGAATAGAAAGATAGATAATCTTATTAGGATCATTTTTGATAAAATGTCCTCCATTTTATTTTTATAATACTGGAACAGATATTCTACTTGGAAACAATTTCTTAGAGTTATTTCATAAGATTACATTCGATAAAAATTTATATCAGGTGATCTTTAAGACATTGTGTAAACATTTGAGAGCAGTAAAATGATTAAGGAATGCATATCAAAAGGATTTTCTTATTAGATTTCAACCCCACACAGCCAAACATGGTGATATAGGGTACAGAGAAAAACCGATTTTGCCCAAAGGAACACCATTATTGCAATATCAAATTATGTTTAAAAAGCTTGAGCATGAGATAGAAAGAATAAAACATAAATTAGAAGAATGTTCTCAGAAAACCCACTTCAATTTTGGGAGAAAGAATAAGATAGAAGCCAAGCTAGAAATGAAAGATACAGACAAAGTCATTAGAGTGACACCCATGAGATATAATCCAAAAGATTAGGAAGAATTTAAAATCCAAATACAAAAACTAGTTAAGCAAAAAATGATTAGAGCCAGTAAATCACCTCATAGCTCCCCAGCTTTTACGGTTAGGAACCACTTTGAAATAGTGGGAAATAAAGCTAGAATGGTAATTAACTATACAAGGCTAAATGATAATACTATCTTTGATGGATACTTTCTACAACATAAGGAAAGCCTAATAAATTGGACAAAGAATTAGAAGATATTCTCTAAGTTCAATTGTCTAAGTGCATTTTGGCAAATAAAGATGCATAAAGATAGTATTTCTTACACTGCTTTCTCCACTCCACAGGGACACTATGAATGGCTAGTAATGCCATTAGGATTAAAAAAGGCACCACAGATATTTCAAAGAAAAATGGATAATATATTAAAGATTATAAGTTCTTATTTGTTTATGTTGACGATGTTTTAGTCTTATCTGATGATTTAGATTCGCACTTAAAACATCTTGATGTATTTATTAGTCTATGTCTAGAAAAAGGATTAGTTTTATCAGAGAAAAAGGCAAAGATTCTTCAAAATAAGATAGAGTTTTTATGAATGCAGGTACATGGAACTAAAATAATGTTGCAGAGTCATATCCTTGAAAAAATATCAGCCTTTCCAGATAGATTAAAATATGAAAAACAAGTATAGAGTTTTCTTGGAATGATAAATTGCACTTCTGATTTTATTCAGAATTTAGCGTGTCTACGGAAACCTTTACAGGAAATACTCAAAAAAGATAAAGTATTTGAGTTTAATAGATATTTAGAAGATAAAGTAAAGGAGATAAAGTCAAAGTGTAAAGATTTACCCAAATTACAGTTACCAAAAGATAGTGATAATTTAACATTAGAAACAGATGCTTTTGAACATGGATGGAGCAGAATATTAAAAATAGATTCCCCACAGGAAGAAGTATGTAGATATTGTTCTAGAACATTTTCAGATACACAGACTAGATATCATATAAATGAAAAAGAACTCTTAACTGTAATTAAAAGTTGTCAAAAACTTTATTATTTTCTATTGCCTAAGAAATTCAAATTAAGAAATAATAATACACAGTTTAAAGCATTTATCATGAATAATTTACCTTCTAAACCTGAGTATAAATAGGACGTAGGAGATTGCTGATTTAAAGTCATGATGTTTCATATCATATTATTTGTTTTAAAATCAAATATGTAACATGTTCATTTATTACCATTATATCTCTGTCTATTATCATTTGTTAATTGCAGAAATCAAAAAGTTATAGTGTCGGTTCTTAATATAGAAGTTCAAATGTTTATATCTACCATAATAATATTCCATTTTATAATAACATCTATGCTCGTTATAGGTGACATTAACTAAAATGTTTTCTATCATCTTTGATTAATATGGAAGCAATAGATTCCAATATATCATTTGGTAATTTAAAGAA
>JAOXNR010016917.1:0-27955 GCA_028571225.1 Parsonsia alboflavescens
ATATATTTATATATAAATATATATATATATATAATAATGATTTGATAAAAGATTTGAAGAAAAGAAAAAAAAAGGAAACTAAGAAAATGGGGGGGGGGGTAGGGGAGGAAGAAAGCAAGAGAGAAGAAATCTAAAAGGAGAAAAGAAAGAAATTAAGAAAATATGTTAAGGAAAGAAATTGTTTTTTTTAAAAAAAAAAAAAACAAAATTAAAAGATAAAAACAAGGGAAAGAAAAATTTTAAAAGAAATACAATTGATGGGAGAAACGGGCAAGACCCGAACGAAGCCAACCTGAATGGGCACGACCCAGGTAAAGTCAACCCAAATAGGCTCAAGGCCCCAACCCTCAATACTTAAAAGTCAGACTCAAGAAGTCAATGAGGAAAGGTGGGCAACGACCTGTTACCACCGACCTCCCGGGTCATAAACCTCCCAAATGAGCTCAGGAGAGGTCTTCCCAGGCCACGATGTTCGACCTGGTAAGCTTTAATCCTTCTCAGACATCTTCCTTGCCACGAACAATTGTGCACAACCCCTAACATCTCCCATGAACCTACGATCACTCGGCGTAACCTCCCAGAAGAGATAATCAAGACCCTCGACGTCCACAGGTAGGTCACGAAGTTGATCTAGAATTCAGTTAGCGACCTTGTCGCTCTCGTCTAGAGACATCAAAGGCAAGATATCCCAACCGAGGGAAACTCCACGATTCTAGAAGCAATTGGCGGGATAAGATATGACCTTACAATTATCCTAATTGCCTACTATCACATAATAGAAGAGCCCTAATCAAAGGGGTAACCAACTTCTTCTAATATATAATCAAATAATAATCAGTCTAAGGACAAGGATAGTGTTTTGGAGTTAATTACACGAGATTACTTTCTCATAATACAGACTTAAGTTTTGGAGCTTTTCCCCGGGGCGACAGCCCACTCCGATGACCTGTTTCTTTTCTTCTTAGGTTACTATCATTGACATCATCATGGTTTTGGGGTGACTCGGAGGCTATTCCTGAGCTCCATCACTTCTGGGGCCGTCTATAGGAAGAACATACAAAAAGCCTAGCTTTCCTCCCTATACCAAAAAATAAATAAGGCTGATGGCTCAATTGCCATCGGTAGAACGTAACTACTCACTGGAGAAATAGGGCCCGAAGGCCTGCTTCTAGTGGAAGGAGCTAACAATAATCTAGGGCTAGTTGTCCAACAAAAACAACCAAGGCCAACACTTCTGGACCATCCCAAAAGGCCCAAGCGAACCCTCAACTTGTACAAGGGAGGCTTGAACAAAGGAACCCTGACCAAACTGCCAATGGTAATAATCCCAGACCACAGAGAGGGGGAAGGAGACAAGTATCAGTGCCTGCGGACCTTCTAGAACACATGACAAGACTATATGTCCGCGGGACGTACTCTTGTATCCTTCCAAAGAGATCCACAGCCACCTCAAAGTCAGGCTGGACACACACAACTTGATTAGCCTTTACCTTCAGAAGCCAGGAATGACCCTTGGCCTGATGAGGATGGTCAGGGAAAAGGTCGAGCACAAAAGGTGTCACAGGGGGGTAGAATCCAACCTATGACCGACCTTAAAGAAACCCTAGGCAATGGAAGGAATTATGACCTACGAGATAGGCTCAACCAAGTCGTCATATCACAAGTTCAGAGACAAAATAAGAGTAGGGGAGCTTGCTAAGAACTCCTCTTGGAGAAAGGATACCTTCTCGATGAAACCTGATCAAAAAGATAGGCAATGATGCTTGAGGGGTAGCCCACAATCTATTGAGGAGAGTGACTCCCCCAACCAATCAGGAGAGAAACGGAGATCAAGAGATACAGAATAGTGTGGACCTTTCAAAACCCTTGCCATTTGTTATCTGGACTGCTTGGATGCCGCCAGGGTTTAAAGCCCCACAAGTGGAGGCAAAATACAATGACACAAGGGAACCACTGCAACACATAGATGAGTATGTGTAATATATGGAGATATACAAATACCCTGACCATGTCAAATGCCTCGCTTTTAGGTCCACGTTGACCAAAAAAGCACAATCCTAGTTTAAAGGCATTCCAGAAGCAAGTATCTCGAGATGGATGCAGCTGAAAGAGCTATTTTTGAAAAATTATCATAGCAGCGCGAGATGTGAGAAAGACATCAATGACCTATTCAGAATCAAACAAAAGTTTGGAGAGAGCACAAGGAGCTATTAGAGTCACTTCAATGATGAGACAGTAGAGATAGAACAAAAGAACGATGTAATCTATATCACGGCCTTTCAACAGGGATTGCAAGAGGGTATATGGCACTCAGATTGGTAGAAGAGCTAGGTATAACCATTAAGGAGCTGCAAACAGTCCTAAAAAAATTGATAAAGGCTGAAGAGACAGCAATCTAGAAGAAGATTCCTGGCTTTGCGTCAGCCACCGAAAATGACAACAAAGGGCTACCAAAAAGCATCTAGACCACGAAAAGGGACAGAAAGAACCCTCATTCAAAAGGAAGGACCTCGGACAAGAAGAGAAAGACCATCTTGGACCTCATGACCACTCCTTTCACAAACTCACGAGTTGAAATACTGGTGGTCATGGAAAAGAAAGGTCTCCTAAAGCCACCAAGACCTCTCAAAAGTCCCTTGGCCAAAAAAGACCCTGCTAAGTTCCGCCACTACCATAAAGACCATGGTCATTTCAAGGAGGACTGCTTTGACCTCAAACGGGAGATTGAGAAGTTAGTAAATTAGGGCCACTTGCAAGAATTCTTGGCAAGGAATACAGGCCCCAAAAATCCACCCCCGGTAGCTCCTGACAAGCAGCGACCTCCAGTTGGCGAAATAAATGCTATTAAAGGAGGACAAAACGAGCTTGAAGGGAAGATTCAGACACCTAACCATGTCTTTCTAGGTCGGGGATTCCTGGTGCGCAAGATACTGGTAGATACCAGGAGCGCTGTACATGTCTTGTATAAAAAGGCATTTGACCAGATGGGGATAGATAAGAGCTCATTGATAAGGTTAGAAATCAAGCTAACCAGCTTTAATGGCAGCATGACCTACGCAGAAGGAATTCTACAAGTCCCAACTATAGTCTACATGAATGGCAAGGGGGTCACTGAGGTCATGGATTGGATGGTGGTCGATGCCGTTGGAAACCCATAATGCAATCCTGGGTAGAAGGGGAGTCATGGAACTGAGGGCCGAAATCTCCTTGCGAAATTATTACATAAAGATCCAGGTTAGAGGAACTTAGGTAGTCCTCAAAGGAGACAAGCAACTCATTGTGGAATGTTACCTTGCTGAAGATAATGAGGAGAGTTCGGTGAAACTCAAGCAGGAAGACTTCATCGACCTCCTGAAAGGAAACGATGATCTTAGAATTCAAGCAGCTAGCAGAAGAGAAAAGTGTTCCTCAACCCGGAATTCCCTGAGAAAGGGATAAAAATGAGGGAGCTGCTACCTCCTAAAGTTAAAGGGAACCTCGTTTACTGCCTCCAGGAATATCTTTGCCTGGCGACCTAGCGACCTCGAAAGAATAGATAGGAAGATTGCTAAACATAAGGTTGGGCTCAAGCTAAGGGTCAAGCCAGTAAAGCAAAATGAAAGGACCTTTGCTCTAGAGAGAAACGAGGTCATAGCTTGAGAATTCCAAACTCTTCTTGCCGTTGGAATCTTAAGAAAGGTGGTATACCCAGAATGGCCAGCCAACCCGGTTAAAGTACCAAAGAAAGAGGGGATGTGGAGGATGTCTGTGAACTTCATCCCACTAAACAAATACTGTCAAAAAGATTCTTACCCACTTCCGAGCATTGACCAGATGGTGGACTTGATAGCCGGATATCAATGGCTATGTTTACAAGGGATATTATCAAATTCCTATGGCAATAGAGGACATGGAAAAAACCTCTCTTATCACCGAAGTTGGGACCTATAGCTACACCAAAATACCATTAGGCCTAAAGAATGCAGGAGCGGAATTCCAACAAGCTATGCACAAGGTCTTCAAAAACCAACTTGGAAGGAATGTTGAGGTCTATGTGGACGACATTGTCATCAAGTCCAGGACCTCAGAAGACTTCTTTGAAGACATCGGGGAAACTTTCTAGAAGTTGAAAGCTGCCCATATGAAGCTAATTCCAGTAAAATGCACCTTTGGTGTTTCAGCCAGAAAATTCTTGGGCTTCATGATATCAGAACGGGACATTGATGCCAATCCTGACAAAATGAAAACATTGTTGGACATGGAACCTCCCAGAAACATTAAAGAAGTTCAAAGTTTGACAGGAAAGATAGTAGCACTGAGGAGCTTCATCAGCAAAATGGTAGACAAAGGAGAAAAATTCTACGATGTCATAAAAAGGCCAAAAGACTTTCAGTGGGCGGAAGACTGTCAAAAGGCTTTTGGCAAACAGAAACACTTCCTAGGGAAGCTCCCTCAACTTGTCTCTCTGAGGTCAAGAGAGGAAATTTTGATATACCTTACTTCAACAAAGAAAGCAGTTAACTCGGTGCTATTGGTAGAAAGGTCAGGTTTACAATTCAAAATTTATTATGTACCTCATTGTTATTACACTAGGGAAGCTAAAGCCATGCTTTGAAGCTTACCCAATAAGACTGCTAACAAATTTACCACTAAAGCGAGCTTTAGCGAAACCCAAGCTATCGAGTAGGACAATGAAGTAGTCTCCATAGGTCTCGAGATATCAAATTGAATTTGAGCCAAGGAAAGAAGTCAAATCTCAAGCTCTCTTAGACTTTGTAGAAGAATGCACAAGAGCCCTACTGGAGCTCACAAGCATTTGTGAAGATAATATCTGGACCATGTACACAAATAGCTCCATTGAAAAGGAAAATTCATGTGCGGAAATTATACTGATTAGCCTTGAGGGAGTGAGAATCCCTTAGTCTGTGAAGTACAACTTCCCAACCTCAAACAATGAATTCGAATACGAAGCTTTTTTAACAGGTCTAAGACTCATAAGAGCTTTGAAAGTGCAAAAATTGCACCTCAAAACTGATTCACAAGTTATAGCCAGCCAAGTTGCTGGAGAATAGGAAACTAGAGAGGACTACATGATCAAATATCCCAAAAGAGTAAGGGATATAGTATCCAAACTTGAGCATTTCCTCATCGAGAAAATATCCAGAGAGCAAAATACAGAAGCAGATGTACTATCTAAAGTCTATCGAGAGAAGCTTGAACAAAAGCAAAGCTACTGGTGGGACAATTACACTCTCCCAGCATAAACCAAGAAGAGAATTTGGTTATAGAGGATCAGACATACTGGGAAATCCAATCTACAAATTCCTAAAAAATGGTGATGTTCTGCAAGACCCCAAAAAAGCTCGTCAAATGCAAAGATGGTCACCTCGCTACGTCTTAATAGGAGATGACGAGGTATATAGAAGGTCAAACACTTGGCCATGCTCAAATTCTTAAGCAAGAGAGAGGGATAGTATGTCATTGAAAAGGTAAATATTGGAATATGTGGATCACAAATAATAGCAAAAACTGTCGCCAATAAAATACTGAGGATGGGATACTATTGGCCTTCAATGGTTTCAGACATCGAGACAGTTATACAGAAATGCACAAGCTGCCAGTTTTGGAAAAGGATGTTATCCAAATGCTCTTCAAGTAATTGTAGTAAAACTTGACCTGTTGAAGCTTGGGCTTTTCTGGCGATGCAAACGTATTTAAGTAATTGTCATTCTATAAGATCATAGTGAAAACACAACTTTAGTTTTTCTTCTAGGCGAAGACGATATTGAGATTTTTTTCCCGAATGAGATTGGTTTCTAAGATCATTTCTGACTCTAGGTCTTTTATTAGTTACTCCCGGTAAAGCTCCTAGCCAGTGTATTTTTTTTCAAATGAGGAGCTCAGTAACGTGACATAAGACTCCTTATTCTTTTTTTTTTTGTTGAATTTTTTTTTTTTAGAATGAATTGTATTCTTATTTTATTTATTTATTTATTTTGGAGTTTTTAGACCTAAATTCAAAGTTTAATCAAGCGAAGTTTGCTAAAGGTGAGGGATCCCAAATCTACACACAATGCTCCTTAGTACAAAAGACTAGACTTTTGGAAACAAAATCATTGCTGGCTCAGCTTTGACCCATCTGGTGAAGTACTCTATGGATATAATTAGGAATTGAACACCACCCATTCCTTTCAGGAAGGGTCTTTGAATATCAATACCCCAGATATCAAAAGTTTCAGCGAAAACTTGAACATTGAGCAAAGGTTGACCTCTGTAGCTTATCCCCAAGCAAATAGACTAGCTGGAGTCACTAACAGAATCATTTTGGAAGGACTTAAGAAAAGGCTCAACGAGTGAGAAAAGGAGGTTGCAAACCTTCATAGCCATATGAAATTCCAAGCATTTTGTGGGTATACAGAACCATGCTTAGGAAAGCTACTGGAGAGACACCATTCAGCCTAGGCTTTGGTGTAGAGGCAATAATGCTAGTTGAGGTCGGAATGAAGTCCTTAAGATTGATCGAATATGATTCAATCGTAAACAAGGGGGAGAGAAGGGCAAACCTCGACCTCCTTAAAGAAGTTAGAAACAAAACAATGGAGGCTGATAGAACGTACAAAAGGCAAGTTACAAATTTTTTTAACAAAAGAGTGAAAGAAAAGCATTTCACCATTGGAGAAATGGTCCTCAAAAGATCAGATGTTATAAACATGGACAACTAACCACGCGATAAGAAAGCTGCGAAGGACCTTGTATAGTCCATGAGGTTCACAAAGGAGGGAGCTACAAGCCCACTGATCTCAAAGGAAGACAACTAATAAGACCTTGAAACATTTGCCATCTAAATAAATTCTATGCCTAAAGCTTCTAAGAACTTCTCAGATATTGTGGACCTTGCAGACTCATTAGTTCAGCTTGAGAAACTATTTGAAAAGACCTTGCTGAATAGCGAGATCCCCTTAGCGACCTCTTCAACTCAGTTTGAACAAGGCATAAATAAAAGGTAAGTGTTTTAAAGCTTATGGAGATATTATTTCCATCTTGTTTGCCTTAGTGTTGAAAATAGCTTAGTTCATTATGCAAGTTCAGAATGTTAATGCGAAGGCAAGATATATCGGGAAAAGTAAAGCTATAATAAAATAAGAGGCCACAAACAAACCTCCAAAATATCAAATTCAAAAATAGGAAAAATATTCAGTATTGCAGATGCGAAGGAAAATACTGGGAGACCCTATCCTGTTACAAAGTCTTCCCAAGGTTGTTTCTTCTTTGCCTGTGGATGAGGGGCTCATCATCATCATGTTCATCCTCTTCCGGTGCTACTTCTAGGCCGGGGGTGCCTAAGGGACCTGCAAGATAACTAACAACATTATCAGGAAAAAGGTCTACTTAAAGTTAGCTGAGCAACTTAGAAACAAAAGGCCGAGTACTTCTTCGAAACTAGCATGCAGGAGATGAGAGAAATATTGAGTAATCAAATCTCCACAATTATTTTCAGTCATACTTTCTGGGCGAGCATACGCCACAGGTGCAATGTCGAGAACCTCCTTTGCGATTTCCATCTTAGCAAGAGCCTACACTAGCTCCTTCCGTTTCATTTAGGGGCCTTCTCTAGCTTTGTGGACCTTAGCTAGGACCTCCGCTGCTACCACATCTTCCTACGAGGTTGCCACTGGATCATCCTTAGCTCAGGGGAGAGGACTAGCAGCAGGGTGATACCCTCATGGACCTCAGGGTCTAAATTTGGATCCCCATTGGGCTCTCGGAGCTTATCTACCACCTCCACATAGAAACCAAAGAGCTGAGGATGAAGGAGGTGTTCTATAAACCTTGAAGGCAGGTACTCCCTCGAGCAGCTCCTTATTCTTTTGATCAGCCTCCCTTAAGGCTGAAGACATGGCCTGGCTATCAGCTCTAGAACCATCAATCTCCTTCCTGCACTCTTGCAAGAGGTTGAACAAGGTAGTAGAATGGGCGTCAGCCTTCTCAGCAACAGCCCTGAGCTTGGCGACCTCCTTAGTCAGTTGGGCCTTTTCTTTCTGCAGCTTAGTGATCAGGGTGGAGAACTCCTAATCCTTCCTATCCCTCTCCTCCAATCTCCCCAGCTCCTCACCAAGGAAGACATGATTTTGCAACTAGAGAAAGGGGAGATCATTTCTAAAGATAAGTTGAAACAAATATGGTATTAAAACAAGAGCAAGACTGAGAAGACTTACTGCAGTATGGAGGCAAGCAATGAATGAGGCTAGATCCCTATCGGCAAGTTGCCGGGATATTTCCCAATCAATCGGGGGAGTGCATTCCATCACGAATGATTGGCAGTACGATGATAGGAAGAGGGCGTCCGAAGACTCCAAAACAAGATCAAATATCCACCTTCTGGTCCCCTCGGCAGCAAGGGTGGCCAGGGTAGCATCACCCAACCTTTTCAGCTTGTTGGCAACCTCCTCGGCTACACAACCTTGGAGCCTTGACCTTGACCTCGAGGTCACCGGCACCTTGCCTTTCCCAAAGGAGCTTGCAGGGGTATTCTTTATCTATTGAGAGGAAGGGGAGGAGGAAGAGATGTTAATTTTTACAGGCCTCTCAGAGGCCAGAAAGGCAGCGGCCTCGATTCCTCTCTTCGGGACGGTTCGGGTCCTGTCAGTTACTACCACTTGTTTCCTCATAGAATGAGGAAAGGGAATTTTGGCAGCAGTGGTAGTGGCAACATCAGCAGAAAAGGCACCGACGGTGCCCCCGACCCTATCAGCAGGAGCTTGGGAGGTAGTGGACTTTAAGAGCCAAGGGGTGGTTCTCATTGCTATAAAAAAAAAATAAAAATGAAGAACTATTAATACACAACAACAAATCAACAAAGACAGAAGAAATTAACCAAAGGCAGGAAAGCTCCCTACCAGAAGGTGGAATCCCCATAGCTCTCCTAACCGAGGGGAGGTCGAGCTCTACTGGACTCCTTAGTCCAACAAGGCGAAGGAAAGTTTTAGGCCATATTGGAATAGCACACTCGACCTTGACATTCACAGAATTTGCTAGGTCAATCAGGGTGGTCCTATGCTTTAGTTGCTCACTGGACAAGTCAGGGAGCTCATTGAAGAAAGTACGATTCAGATTCTAGTCTGGATACGACTCGAACTGGATGAAATTTTTTGGAAGATGGGCAAAGAAGAAAAGATTTTTCCACTCCCCCATCGAGGACTGGAAAGAACCAACTAATTTATATCGGGGGTTAAATTAGAAGTACCCTTTGGAGGCACCCTTGGCGGTTGAAGAGATGCCTAACCTAA
This sequence comes from Parsonsia alboflavescens, assembly GCA_028571225.1. Classification (NCBI taxonomy): domain Eukaryota; kingdom Viridiplantae; phylum Streptophyta; class Magnoliopsida; order Gentianales; family Apocynaceae; genus Parsonsia; species Parsonsia alboflavescens. The sequence continues at coordinate 9,267 of JAOXNR010016917.1, forward strand.
AGAAGCTCTTAAAGAGCTCCAAAGAAATTGGAACTCTAAAAAGATGGCAAGTCACTATGAAAGCAACCACAATCTGGATGGAATTGTGGACGAGTTGAGCAAGGGGAAAACCCCGGAAATAGGCAATGTCCAAGAAATGAGGGTGCAAGAAAGGTAGAAGAATACCTCTTATCTCATAAGGCTTGAAACATAAAGGAGTATGTGTCTGTTACGTTGGCTGTAAGGGCGTTCACCCTCCACAGCGGCTACAATATCGCCTTTCTCCAACCTATTTTCCCTACTGATTTAAAAAATGTCAGTGGAGTCCAAGGAGCAAGACATAAAAAAGGCCTCTAATTCAGAGGGTTTGTAGACTTCGCTCTTAACAAGGGGAGCTTTGACAGAAATTGGCTTAATACCTGAAAGTCAAACTCACAAAGTCAAAGAGGAAAGGTGGGCAGCGACCTGCTACCACCGACTTCCCTGGTCACTGACCTCCCAAATGAGCTAAGCAGAGGTCTTCTTAGGCCACGACCTTCGACCTGGTAAGCTCCAATCTGTCTCATACATCTTCATGCCACGAAAAATTGTATGTGAATTCTACCATCTCTCATGAGCCTACAATCACTCGGTGTGACATCCCGGAAGAAATAATCGAGACCTTCGACGTCCATCGACAGGTTGTGAAGTTGGTCTAGAGGTCGGCTAGCGATCTCACAGCTCTCAACTATAGATGTGAACGACAAGATATCCCAACCGAGGGAAACTCCATGATTCTAGGAGGAATTAGAGGGATAAGATATGATCTCACAATTATCTTAATTGGCTATTGTTAAGTAACAAAAGAGCCCTAATCAAAGAGGTAACTAACTTCTTCTTAATATATAATCAAATAACAATCAGTCTACGGACAAGGACAGTCTTTTGGAATTAATTACACAAGATTACTTTCTCAGAATGTTGACTCTGGCATAGGAGCTCTCCCCCGGACGACAGCCCATGCTAATGACCTGCTTCTTTTCTTCTCAAGTTGCTGTTATTGACGTCATCACAGTTTTGGGGCGATCTGGAAACTACTCTTGATCTCCATTAACAATAAAACAAAATCCACATGTTGACAATTGTACATTTTAAATTTTTTTCTTCTTGTATTTATTTATTTATTTTCCTCATTTCTTTCTTTCCTCATTTTCCTTCCTTTTCTTTTTTTTTTTTCTTTTCTTTCTGATATTCAGTTTTTTATATTTTTATATATATTTTTTATAAATTATCATTTTTTAATAGTTAAGCCCCAATACCCCCTCCCCTTCGACAGCCACAGAACACAGTGTTGTTACAGCTTTCTTTTTCTTTTTCCTTCCTTCGTTTTTCTATTTTTATTTTTATTTTTTTCCTTTTTCTTCTTTCTGAGTTTTTTATTTCACAGGATAATTTGAAATTTTATTTTTTTCTAATTCATATGTATATCTTAATATTTTATGACAAATAAAAATATGTAAAAATATATTGGTTTTTTTTCAATCTTTTCATATTAAATAGAACATCATTTATTTCTTCTTCTTCTTCTTATTATTATTATTATTTTCAACCTATCTTGAGTTCATAATATTTTTAAAAAGTTTGATATCTAATGTATTGTGTTAAAAAATAGTCAAATTTACTTAAATGGTATCATTTAATATATTATAATTTATAGAATATAATTATTCTATTAAATCTTGATAGAATTATGGATCATCAATGATGAGATATGTTTCTTAGTGAGAACAACTGCTAAAAGAGAAGTTAATTAAAAGAGAGGGATATAACCTTTCTGTCAGACAACTTCTTTTAGACAATTATTTAAAGAAGGATATGACTCTTCTATTGAACGTTGGTTTTCACAAAAAGAAAAAGAACATAGAAAGAAGAACAGTATTCCCTCTATCATATCATCTCATCTCAAGACGTTGATTCTCAATATTGCGAAAGGGCTTATAATCTATGGCTAACAAGGTATATTCATAATTGTAATATACTTTTTGATTAGTGATTCAATTTGATCTCGGACATGTCTTCCATAAGTTATTATTGGAATTCGTTTCCGTATTTTTTGAGGATTTAGTGAGTGTTATTGATTCCCAATCACCTGTTCCTGGATGTTGCTCTTTTTGTACTTTTTTCGTATATACTATTCAAGTAAGAACATAAATAGATATATGATTCTTGAAATTTGATTGCATGAAAACATATGATACTTGGATCATATTCTTGTATCCGTTTTGTTCCACTCGAAATTATCATGTTAGACAATGGAAGTTGTTCTGCTTGGGAATCATTAAAAAATCAAATTATTAACACCAAGATAGGGTTGATCAGAAGCAGGAGGTAACCAATTAGTACATAAATTTGGATAGGAAATTGATGGAAATTCCAATAAACCAAAATTTTGGCTTTCATCATGTAACAAAAACTGATCACTTCCAGGATTAAAGTTGATATCAGAAGAATCATGGCTTGGAATGAACGGATACTGTTCTGTTTTCAAGTCGTTTGTCATCCTTAGATCTCCGGTGATATCTTCATTGGTTAGAAGTGTTGAAGAGCAGGGGAAAAAAACAGAATAACAGAGTATTTGAGATATTTTGCATGTTGACAACGGAATAACAGGGGGAAAGGAAAATATGCTGCTTAATTTGACCATATTATGTGTAATCCTCTATTGTTCTGCATTTGTTGCAAGAATAATGGGACAAAGGATGTGCTATTCTGTATTCCCACGAACGGATGAAGAAAGATTGGTTCTTTTGACTGTGATGAATGAGTCTTAGCTCAAATTGAATACACATTGGCAGAAATCTAAATGATTTTCGATGAATTGTGTTTGCGGGTCAAAGATGAAATTGCCTAAAGCATTGTATTTGCGGTCAAAGACGAATTGTATGAGAAGTTTATGAAAACATTTGATTTTTTTTAATGTATATATATTTTATGTGAATAATCATGTTGGTAGTATCCATTTTTGTTGGATTATCTTATGTATATCTTTTTGATATATTTGATTATTGTTTGTGGCAAAATTTTATTTAATTGTGTCTTTTGAGTGTAATGAATAGTGGGGAGTTCTAAAGAGTTTTAGTAACATTAAGAGAACTCAATTGTACTAAAAATAATTATATTAATGATAATTTCTAGTGGGGATTTCAGATGATGATTGGGAACTTAGTGAACTTTCGAATTTGAAACCCGATGTGAAATTATTTATTAACATAATTAGTTTATGTAAAATAGATGCACAAATGATTGGCATGAATGGATCATGCTTGTGCGTTTGATTTGTTCAAATTAAATGGCATTTGGATTATGAAAATTCAGTATGTGCTGGAAGAGCAAGAGGCTCTTGAAGCTCTTAACCTTGTTATGAAAGAGCCTAAAGATGGAACCACTGCACAACAAAAAAAAGATAAGGATGCATTTGCTGCATGGAAAAAGAAGAACTTGCTTGCTCGCATTACGTTGCTGAGTAGCATGGAAAATGATGTCATGCTAGAGTTCAAGCGTTTTGAAAATGCCAAAGAGATGTGGGATGCACTGGCAGCAAGGTCTGGTGATACTTCTGTAACCAAGCTGAGATAGTTCTCTATCAAGTTTAACACGTACAAGAAGCCTAATGGACAGTCCATGAAACAACACCTGAGAAAAATGTCAGACATGATCAATGAGCTAAAGGATGCTGACCATATTCTAACTGAAGAACAACAAGTGCAAGCAGTGATCCGTTCCGTGCCTCAAAGTTAGGAGCATATGAAGTTGCACCTGACACACAATGAGAACATCAAATCCTTTGAAGATGTAATGCGCCACCTAGAGCTAGACTTGGATCGCCTCCTGGTTGACAAGCTAGTAATTGATATTTACTGTGCAGGTTCTAAGTCACATGGGGCTTCTGGCTCTAAGCGCAAGCATCCTAATTCGTTCAGAAATTGGATAGGCAAAAGAGTGGGTTCTTCAGGGAAGAAACCAAGGGTTGACCAACGTGAAAAAGGAAAGCGTCCTCAAGAGAAAAGAATTTCAAGGGTGAAGTGCTACAACTGTAGTAAGAAAGGTCACTTTGCTCGAGATTGTCGTGAGCCAAAAAAGGTATACATCTCTTGTATTCTCGAGAACTTTGCTTATGTATCAAGTTCTATATTTTTAATTGAATCTAATCCTTTGTGGACCGTAGATTCAGGAGCAACAGACCATGAAACGAAGGATAGAGAAGCCTTCATAGAATTTCGACGAGTTCCAATGGGAACTTAGTGGATTTATGTAGGGAACAACTCTAAAACTGAAGTTAGAGGAATGAGCACTTGTCAGTTGATTATGCGTGGTGGACGCACTTTTTTTCTACATGATGTATTATACGCTTCTAAAATCTGTAAGAATTTAGTGTCTATTTCAGTGTTGGTTCAACTTGGTTTTAATTTGAATTTCCATAACAATGGTGTAGACATGTATTAGGTACGAGTTATTATGGCTATGGTCATTTTATAGATGGTTTTATTGTATTGGATGCTAATTATGTTAATGTCAATGTTTGTTATTCCCACTTCATGTCTTCTACTTTGTGTGATAATTATGTGAATGTATGGCATGCTAGACTTGGCCATATAAGTCAACAAAGAATGCATAGATTGGCCAAAGAGGGCTTATTGGACAATATTGAAAAAGTTGACTAGCCTACTTGCGATTATATTGTCTAACGGGGAAAACAACAACAAGACCATTTGGAAAAGGAACAAGAGCTGAATTTCCTTTGGAGTTAATCCATTCTGACACTTGTGGTCAGATGAATGTGAGGGCAAGATAGGGGACTATTTATTTCATCACATTTATTAATGAATATACTTGATTCGGACATGTCTATTTGATTTCTCATAAGTCTGAGGGTCTTAGTTGCTTCAAGAAATTTATGATCTTGGTAGAAAATCAATTGGATAAGAAAATAAAAGCATTGAGATCTGATCAAGGTCAAGAATATCTATCTGATGAGTTCAGAAATTTGTGTGATGAAAAAGGAATAGAAAGACGGTTGTTTATTCCTTATGTTCCTCAACAAAATGGTGTTGTAGAAAGGAGAAACATGACCCTTTTAGAAATGGTTAGGTCCATGATGGCACAAGCTAACTTACTTATCACTTTTTAGGGTGATGCTTTGTTAACTGCTACATATGTACTTAATCCAATGCCTTCTAAATTAGTTGCTTCCATTCCGTATGAGTTATGGACAAGTAGAAAACCCAATTTGAGTTTTCTGAAACCTTGGGGTTGTGCTGCTTATACACATAAGTCTTCTCATGAGTATGGGAAATTAGGTAATAGAGGTAAGAAAAGTATCTTCATAAGGTATTTGAAAACCTCAAAAGCATATATGTTTATAGGTGAGTAAGAAAGTGGGAGTATAACTGAATTTGAATCACGAGATGTCACATTCTTAGAGAATGAGTTTCCTAGGAAGGGCAAAATAGGTGACGAATTTTCCCTATTTGAAACCTTAGATAAGGTTGATGGGACCATTGGCATCATTCCAAGTAGGAGCAATGTGAGAAGTGAGGAATTAGTTTCGAACCAGTCTCAATTGCAACCACTTGATGAGACAATGCCATCATCATCTAATCCGAGTGGGAGTGATGATATGTTGAGAGTTTGGTCCGCAATACGATGAACGAATACAAAAGTGTTCAGCATCGACGTTTTGACATTGAAAGGGAGGCGTTAGTAGTTGCTCCAGAAGAAGAAGATGAGCCAAAGAACGTATATGAGGCACTAAATTGCCTTGATAAAGAAAAATGGATGTGTGCAATGATAGAGGAAATGTAGTTAATGAAGTCAAACCATGTTTGAGAACAAGTTAATCTTCCAAAAGGAAGCAAAATCATCGGGAACAAATGGTCTCTCAAAATAAAGCGTAAAGCTGATGGCTTAATAGAAAGACATAAAGCTCACCTTGTGGCAAAAGGTATAATCAATAAGGAGGAGTTGATTATGTGGAAACATTTTCTCCTGTTGTGAGATTTACCTCAATTCGCCTTATTCTGGCAATAGTGGCAAGTATGGATCTTGAACTACGTCAAATGGATGTAAAGACTGTTTTTTCTCAATGGAGAATTAGAAGAAGATATTTATATGAAACAACCTGATGGTTTCATTTTAGAAGGCCAAGAACAAAAAGTATATCCACTTTTAAGATCGATATATGACCTTAAGTAGTCATCGAGACAATGGTATATACGGTTTCACAATGCCTTAATGGCATATAACTTTACAATGATTGATGAGGATCATTGCATATATATCGAAAGATCCAAAGATCAATTTGTGATCATATCATTATATGTTGATGACACACTGATTGCCGGAAGCAATATGGAGTTTGTTAATAATGCTAAGAGTTGGTTATCTTCTAGCTTTGAGATGAAATACATGGGTGAGGCTGTATATATTCTTGGAGTTGAGATTTCAAGAGATCGTTCAAGAAGGATATTGTCTCTTTCGTAAGAAACATATATAAACAAAGTCCTTGAACGATTCGTATGCAAGATTGTAAACCTATAGATACTCCTATTGCAAAAGGTGAAGGATTAAGTCATAGACTATCTCCTAAGACTCCTCAAGATAAGGAACAAATGCAATGTGTTCCTTATGCTAGTGTTGTTGAAAGTCTAATGTATACTATGATGTGTACAAGACCTAACATATGTTTTGTAGTTGGAATGGTAAGGAGATACCAATCCAATCCAGGTCCAGCACAGTGGATAGCCATTAAAAGAATACTAAGGTATCTGAAGGGGATTGCTGATTACGTGTTAAGTTATCAAGGTAAGTATCTGCGGCTTGAAGACTATTCCGTTGCAGATTGGGGAGGAGATTTGGATGAAAGAAATCCACCTCTGGATTTGCTTACTTACTGAATAATGGCGCTATAACTTGCAGTAGTAAGAAGCATATATGTATAACCTTGTCCACGATGGAAGCCAAGTTCGTGGCATTATTAGCAGCTGTACAAAAGGGTGTTTGGCTTAAGAGATCTCTAGATCATTTAGGTGTTAATAGTGCTGCAAATTCATTATTGGTTAATTGCGATAGCCAAGTAGCAATAGCATACACAAATGATCTAAAATTCCATGCCAAGACCAAACACATAGATACCAAGTATAACTTTATCAAGGACATGGTTGCACAAAAAAAAAGTGAACTTGTAGTACATATCTACACATAGAATGATAGCAGATTCAATGACGAAGCCTATGCCTAGAGATGTTTTCTATGGTCATGTGAAATCTCTAGGACTGCATAGATGCAGATGTACTAAACGTTGATTTTTTTTTCATAAATGTTCAAAGTTGATGATATGTTTTATCATTATTATTGCCTATGAGTTTTATTTAACATTTACACATCTTAATGCTTAGTTCATTATGTTTGAGAAAGTATGTCAAACGGATAAAAGATTAGCCCACTAACACGGGTAATCTCCTCCATTTACTAGGGGATAAATCGAGATGAGACAATTTTAAGCCTGTTATCTAAGTGATAATCGAGAGCTTAAGCTTAAAATATGCATTACGTCTTAACTAAGTTAAGACGAGGACTTACTGTTTATTATGTCCAAAAGTAAAATAATCCACATATTTTATTTTATCTGTTTTTGAGGTCAGTGTGAGTTATGATAGATTCTACAAAATGAGAGTAGATTTGTGAACTCAAGTTAGACATCATCTATATAGTATTGAAGGTCAAGACATACGCTCCATGGGAAAGGAGAGAATACTATAATACCTATTTCATATTACATATGCATAAAACGACCAAAAGAGTTGGTAAAAGTTTTGATATTAATTTTTATTGTCGTGTGAGACTCTTGAGGACAAGTATTCCTCATTTAAGTACCCTCATGACTCTTACTCATTTTCAAAATTTCTTTTTAATGTTTGCTATCTTAGAATGTTACCAAAGATCATGAACAATTTGGTCTAATGGAGCATTTTTAGAAAAGCGAATTGAGCTGAAATGGAGAGGTTTAAAGAAAGAGGAGGAGAGGTTTAAAGAAAGAGGAAGATCAATTCAATGATGATATCACATTCTGAGTTTGTATTCACAGGTCGACCAATTTTGATTTTGAGTTTTATCATAATTATGAATACAATAAATTATATGCTTAGAGATCAAGAGAAAGAAAAAAAAATGTGACTGATTGATTGAGGGGACTGCATACTGAATCTACTAGAAATGATTATGTCCAATTTGAGTCGTTATATATTTCTAACAGATGTATAATAACGAATTCTCATGTATGTTGGTTGCACGGATTATTTGTCAATATGAACTTTGCAAAAGAAAGAAAATTTGGTTTAACTCATCATTGGCGAGTGGGAGATGATATAATTATGGATCACCAATGATGAGATATGTTTCTAAGCAAGAACAACTACTAAAAGAGAATTTAATTAAAAGAAAGAGATATGACTTTTTTTTTTCAGACAACTTCTTTTAAATAATTATTTAAAAAAGAATATGGCTCTTCTATTGAACGTTAGTTTTTATAGAAAGAAAAAAAAAAGAAGAAAGAAAACCAATATTTCCTCTATCATATCATATCATCTCAAAACGTTGATTTTTAGAATTGCGAAATGGGTTTATAATCCATGATTAATAAGATATGTTTATAAGTATAATATATCTTTTGATCTGTGATTTAATTTGATCTCGAGCACGTCTTTCACAAGTTATAATCAGAATTCGTTTCCGTATTTTTGGAGGATTTAATATCGTTTAGATCTTAAAAAATTACTATAAAAATAAGAATTTTCCAAATAAATAAAATCAAAAAAGTCTTTTTTGATCCATATAGATTTTATTTTTTAAGGATACTTATAAATTAGTACTGAATCCAAATACAAAACCACTTAATTTAGTTAAAAAGTGTTTTTATAAAAAACAATATTTTAGCCTATTGAACAGATCACTTTATGTAAAAAAAAAAAAAGAAGAAAAAAAAATTGGTTTTTAACGTGACAGAGGAACATTGAAAAAGATATATATGAAATCATAAATCGGATTGAGAAGTAGGTTTTGGTAGGGAAGAGAAGACCAACGACGAGTGTTGAAGGGCATGCAATGCGAACTGCAAGCAGAAAACGGCCGGCCGGAGACGACATGAATATGCCTCTTTATTTTGGTAATTAATTAATTTAGCCTCACTTTGTTACATACATATATAAATATATATGAATCAAATGTTTCTAGCCTTCTTTTGGAATGGAGAAACTAAAGAGCATGTGATGGGCATAAGTCTGTCCGGGATTCACAATCTGTGAAGGGAAATTTGGGTGATTCACCGAGTCCGGGAACCCTTGAGTCTCCAAGCACAGTGCCGCATGAGCTTCATAGAGGTAACCGCCTTTCCCCTCCACACGCGACATCGAATTTGAAGTATAAAACTGCACACCCGGCGCATCAGTATACAGCTTCATCACTCTTCCAGATTTTTTGCTTTTCACTATAGCTGCCAGCGCTAGCTTCCTCTTATGGAGTAATTCGCCGCCGTGATGATGATCAAGAGCATAGTTTATATCGTAGCCATTTGGAAGGCCGCCGATCTGGCTTCCGATGATGTTGGGTTTCAGGAAATCATACGGTGTTCCCTTGACGGTAGAGATTTCTCCGGTGGGAATGAGTTGCTGGTCCACGGTAGTGATTCGGGAAGCAAAAATTTGGATCTGGTCTGACAGAATATCGCCGCTGTTATGATTACCGAGGTTCCAGTAGGCGTGCTGTGCGAGGTTCACTGGAGTGGCTTTGTTCAAAGCTTTGGCTTTCATTGTTACTTTCAATTTGTAGGGATGAATTATAGCATAGGTGACGGAGACGGAAACACCACCGGGAAATCCTTCTTCGGCGTCAGCACTGTAGTAGGTGAAGGTAATGAAAGGAGTCGCTGCTTCTTTCTCATACTTCTCTACCTTCCAAACGCGTTGGCTAAATCCATTGGGTCCCCCTGCATAATCGGTAATCGGAATTACTTAGAATTAAACCTGGAATTGGGAAACTATCAGAATATATTTTCTATGCTTTATACAGGAAAAGAAAAATGAAAAATGGGAGACAAATTAGATAATGCCACAGTACCATGAAGCATGTTTTTATTATCATTGGCCACGAGCTTATAATGTTTCCCATTTAGAGTGAACTGTGCACCTCCAATTCGATTAGCAACTCGGCCAACAATTGCTCCAAAGTACCTCGTATCATTCTGCATCATATACATGTATATATATGGCACAAGGAATTAATTATAGTATATAATTGTTATGGTTTTGTGAAAAAATGGAAGCCTTTTTCTAAATTTTATTTTAAATATATTATACAAAAAAAGGGAAAAAAATCTTTTAGCACGATGATGATGATGATATAACGCCAACGATGAGTACGACAAGCCCTGCAAATTAAAGGGAAACATTGGATCATGGATATCACTGTCGACGCTCCATGGACCAAACATGGGTACGTCTACAATTGGTTAACTCGTTGGACCATAATAATGACTACTAGGCCACATCAGCTCCTTATAAATTTGGACCTTGAAAATATATATATATATATATAAATGAATCCCACACAACTAACATCCTATTTGGACTGACATAATTTCGATCAACTCTCATTAAATTATATTTTTGATGAAATTTATCATTAAATTATGTCCTTAAAAATTAAATTTGGACATTGTAATTAAACAAAACTACAAATGTGCAGAGAAAGAAATGTACATGCATATATTATATCCAAAACAATCGAGGAACGAAATCAGAGATTAACGTACATTGGTGAAAGAAATACTATCATAAACTAGCTATGTAAAGCAAGTCATTCAGATTAGACAATTAACCATCTCTGTGTACAATTTCAACTTGCAAGTCGCCTTTTGCGGTAGCGAACAGTATTTACAATACAAAAACAAAAAAAACAAAAAAAAAGTCATCTAGTGATGAGGTGTTTTATTGATAGAAAATTCTTGTTATTAAAAATTGATTTTTGCTTATGGTATTTGAAATCATGAATATATGTACTTTTATCCTAATAGTTTATATTTTTTCACTATAGGTAAATACATTATTAACGAAAAAACATTTTCATCATTATAAATTATTTATTTTGATAGAAAACTACGACAGCATATATACTTATTTATTGATGGATAAAACTACTATTGCTATAAAACCTGTGAAAATAAATAAATTAATCAATCCCACATCACTTTTTAAAGCTTTTGCAAATGAATTTATTTTCTATATAAATCCACAATTATATTATTACTTATTGAAATTAAGTAAATAATCATTGATTTTGTTATTAATTTGGCTTCATCGTTGATTAATTCATATAAATACTATGTTTTTTTTTATATTTATCATAAAATTACATGAAAATCTGAATATCAGCAAAATCACAAAAAATAAAAAATTATATATTTATGGTGACATTTTATCCCTATAAAAATATTAAATTAGAAATATGCTGTCACTAGATCACAATTATTTATTTATTTGGGTTAAAACAGGCATGGAAACATTATTGAACAGCTAGCAGTTTGACTAACATTATTGCACGAAATTTACAAAGAAATTTTTGTAGTTTCCCTCGATCGATACGAATTGGAGTAGTTTTAGTCTGCTGGAAGGCTTCCCCCTTTAGAAAATAAAACCATATATAATAATATTCCAAACCTATCTACATCCCTTGTGATTATAATTAACCAAGAAGAAGAAGAAGGTCTTAATAACTCAAGACTCCGCCGTCCACAGAGTGACTTATAATTAATTTGGGCAAGAAATAGGCCCGGAAGGTCTCTCTCAAGGTTTGAAATATACGAGCCTAAAAGTCTGACTTTTCAGAAACATAATAACAGAGATAAAGGCAAAAATGGAAGGTGCAAAAATTTTTTGGCTTTGGTCCCGGCCGCCGACCTCCACCTCTTCGTCCTAATCTGTTCTCTTGCCACCCAGGTTCAACTATATATATATATATATATATATATATATATGCAAAAAAGAAATTGGATATATAGACATAAAACAGATTATATATATATATAGTCTATGCAAGTTCGGGAACTCACCATGTAAGTCGTAAGAGAATCATAACCAAGAACTATATCGCCCAATTTTCCTGAGTGGAAATTAAAGAATTAAGGAAAGATGAACAATGTATTCTCGGAAACAGCTAGCAAATATATATATATTTCTTATATGTTTTTAACAGGGAGATATTTAATCTAATGGAGCATATATATAAATACCATTCTTGTCAGGGAGAACCACGGAAATGATTCGAGCACCGAAGTTTGTAACCTTCAAAGAGAAATCACCTTTCTTGAGCTCATAGATCCCGGCCTTGTATCCAGAACAATTCGAGACTGCTAAAGCAAAAACAACGATGAAGAAACACAACAAGAGGGAAAATTTGGACATCCTTGACAGAAGGGGTTCAGAATTAGAAAGCCGCAGCCGGTTAATGAAGATGTCTCGAACGGGTCAAATCATATCTGGCCGGTATATATAGAAATGTAAAAGGGAACAAGCACATGAAAGGACGAGCATAGATAGGGTAAAAGCATGTGCCTAACCATTTTTCATTAATTGCATACATATAGTTAAAAAGCATGTGCCTATGCCTAGCCATTTTTCATTAATTTTATCCTAAAGTGATCTGTTTCTCAACCCAAGAAAAATGAATTTTAAAAATAAATTATTTTCAAATATTTTTTTTTTTTTTTTTTTTTTTTGGTATTATTACAATAGAGGTCAAAGATGAGTTGGAGTCCCAGAGTCAGGACACCGCGTCAAACAAGTGGTTTAATGTTAAATGGAGACTCTCGCTTATGGCATATTTGGATAATTCAATAGTTCTTAGCTGATTTAGGGCTTGACATGGGCAAAGTCCATATACTTATTCCCTTCTCCTTAAAAAGAATTGAAAAGGACACGAAATTATATCCATCAAATTAGTTAAATCCAAACTTTAAAAATGAATTATTATGTTTTAAAATTAGATCTTATTAAGTAAAATATTTACACCAAAACAAAATAAAAGCATTCTAATTTTCTCTTCCTTTACTGGCACTATGATCTTCAAACATATCGGCAAGTTGAAAATTGGGATTTATAATTTTATACAAAGGCTGCTAAGAATATTCTTGATCTCGAGTGTCATGTGCAATATAATGATATTGGAGCATCGTGTGTTGTGTGGTTGGTTTGCCTTCTACTTTCTGCATTTGTTAACAAAGCTGGGAAAGAGAGGATAGTGGGAGCTAAATTCAGGGTTTGTATAATGCTTCTCCGCTTTAGTGCACCAAAGAATGACTCCATACAATACATATATACTTATAACTCCTGCCAAGTGAGTGCTATGATTTTCTATCATTTCAAAAGTTTTAAATAGAAGAAATGGAAAAGGCTTCCAAGGTTATATCTTGCATGACTTTATTTGCTGCAAAACCTTTTGTCCCTCTAGAGTGCTCATGATTTTCTATTATACTTTTTATTTGACAATCTCAAATATACTACTTGCGCCATCCGAAATTAAATATCTTTATTTTTAGTTTTAATTATCCAAAAATGTGTTTCTATTTTTGAAATTTTTAATAGGCATTTAGTCACGAGAAAATATTGGAACCCAAGCCAAAGATTCAACAACGACGCACATCTATGAGAAGAGATACTCACAAATATGCAAGATTAAATTATAAAAGTTCAAATTCATCCTTAATATTTAATAAATCCAAAATCTAAACAACTTAACTAAAATAGTAAAGTGTTTCAGAACTTATTCCCATGAGTTTACAAAATGAACCAAGAACTGATTTTAATTTATTCTCATAAAATGTATCAGCCAAGTATCCCCAAAATTCAAATTCAACCAAAAAAATAGAATGTTCCTCAAATCATAAGATCAAATAGGAAAGAAATCTTCGCAAAGCTCACAGCAAAACAAAGGCCCAATGCTCAATTCTCGTCACCTGAAAAATTTAGATTTTAAAAAATATAAGATGAGCTCACAATATTCCGATGTATGGGTGAGCTACATCCCAAACAAAATCGGCCCCAGAGTGGACTCTGCATAAAGACTCTATTCATCTTCACAAATTTTTCAGATTTTTCTTCATTATAAATTTTACTTTGAATCTTCATATCTTTTGATCCAGAATTCATAATGATATATCTATGGAAATATTTCTTTCCTGCCACAAATCCGTATACGATTTACAAGAAAAAAAAAACATCTTACGGTTAAGACGTTATTAACCTTCAAAAATGCTTCATGACCACAGTTTATCACAAATTTCTAAAAATTGTAAAAATTCGTAACATTGTATCTACTTATTAGAATTGAGTAATCTAAAATCCTATTATATGGATTTCTATCGATGAGAGGAATCTTCTAATACAAATATCATAGCTGGAAGGTCACCGACAACAAAAAAGTTAGACTGATTCTATCTTGTAATTTCTGAAAATGTAAGAAATTATTCAAAAATCTTACTTCTAATATGTAGGAAACAAAAAACAGCCTCTTGGCATCTCCAACTTCACAAAGTCTTCTATTTCTCTCTCCTAAAGTCTCTAATGCTAGCTAGAATGTAAAAGAACTAGGTTTATCAAAAGACATAATAGATTTTATTTATTTTATTTTATTATTTTTTAAAACTTAAATCCTATGGCTCAATAGAGAACAAAACAAATAAAATAAGTCCAATTAGTTTGGGGTTGAGTTTTTGCACTTTTATTTTTTCATTTTGAATTGTTCAGAATTGTATTTCCAATTTTCTAATTTAGTTAAACTTTTATTAAGCAAAGTAACATTGCAACGTTAAAATTAATTAAGTCAATTTTTTTTCTTAATATACATGGAAGTCAAAATGGGAGATTCAATTTCGGATAGAAGAGCATAAGATTTCTTCTTCTTTTTTTTTTCCCCTTCCTTGAGCATAAGTAATAAAGTAATGAAAGCCTCAAAAGTTATACTTCCTCCGTCACTTAATATAAGTCATTTGAACTATTTTTTTTATTGTTAATTATAAATCATTATTGTTAATTTATTAAATATTTTATTGATTTTTTACCATATTACCATGGTTCTATCTTATTTCTCTAATCTCTATTGTTAAATTGATTATAATTATAAATAGGGACATTTTAAGAAGAAAAATATATATTATTTTAATTTTGATAAAATTGTAACAGGTGATTTATAAATATTGATAGAGGGAGTATATAAAATAAATTTTAGGTTTTTTTTTTTATAAAAATAACTTTTTAATCGCTAGATAGAGGTATAATAAGTAGGAAAACTTGAAACAAGCAAGAATCCTCCAGTTGGCTATTCATGGGCCTTGGAATGGGTTTCATGGCCCAGTTGAATTTTCTTCCAAAAATAGGGCAATCTTTTCAATCTAGATGTTCCGGGGAGAAAGGCAAAATCTAATAATCTATTAATAATTTGACCGAATATATCACATGTCAAAATTGATCCTAATTCCCAATATCGGTCAAACATAAATATTTTTATTGGGATAATAATTTTTAACTGTTTATCAAATGACTCAAGGAAGAAAAAAAAAAAAAAAAAATTGTGAACCGAAAGTATCTTACAGGATCCATCCACGCTTCGACTTTTGTTACCATTGAAGTTATGTAGGAGCCTTACTTTTTTGAATAACAAAATAAGCGACTTCTCCTCCGTATCCTGCCTAATCTCGGGTCAAATGCTAAAAGTTTAAAATAATATTGTTTTTAAAATTTTAAATTGAAAATATATCTATTTTAGTTCAAAATAAATATGAACAGAGAAACATCATTAGCTGCAGACAAAGTCCGGGATTAAAGTTCTAATTAGTGAATGACGTCTCACCATCAACCTTTCAAAGGTTGACTTTCAACATTTGTCCAGTGATGCTCCAAAACAGGGATGATGCAAAGCCTAAGTATAATTAGGGATTCTCATTTAATATAAATATTTTTAACATGAGTGATTAAAATTTAATATACATAGATAAAGTTATTTTTATTTAATATTTAAAAGAGTTATTGATCAATCTAATTATCAAACTATATCCTTTTGAAAGCTTTGGTCCTAAAGTGTTTTTTTTTTTTTACTTGTTTAGTCCTTAAACAATTTACATTTTGGCTATTTTGATCTTTTCGACTGAATTCTTCACAAATTTCACCAGAATTTGGAGTCATTTTAAAAAATCCAATCCTCAAACTATATCCCACAAGTCTTACCTCTAAACCACCTAATCACGTACTTAGGTTTCTCTTCTAAACAATTGTTAATTAATGATAGATTACTAAAAAATATAATTATTACTCATTCATGGTCTTTATTGAACAATTATGAAAACTTCTTATATGTGAATTTTAATTTAAGTAACTCAAAATTCAATGAAACTGATGGGAGAAACGAGTACGATTAGAACAAATCAATGCAAACAAGGAGGATCCGAAGCCCGAGGCCCCAACCTTCAATACCTAAAAGTTAGATTCACAGAGTCAACAAGGATAGATGAGTATCGACTTGCTACCACCAACCTCTAAGGTTGCAAACCTCCTAAATGAGCTCGAGAGA
This sequence comes from Parsonsia alboflavescens, assembly GCA_028571225.1. Taxonomy (NCBI): domain Eukaryota; kingdom Viridiplantae; phylum Streptophyta; class Magnoliopsida; order Gentianales; family Apocynaceae; genus Parsonsia; species Parsonsia alboflavescens. The sequence continues at coordinate 25,896 of JAOXNR010016917.1, forward strand.
GGTACCACCAGACCTTGGCCCACAACCTGATAACTTCCAACTCGTCTCATATATCTTCCATGCCACGACTAGATGTGCACGACTTCTAACAACTCTTATGAGCCTGCTACCATTCGGAGCGGCCCCCCAAAAGAGATAGCCAAGACCCTCGATGTCCACGGGTGGGCTGCGAAGTAGGTCTAGAGGTCGATTAGCGAGCTTGCAACTCTCGATAGAGACGTGAATGACAAGATATCTCAACCCAGGGAAACTCCATGATTCTATGAGCAATTGGTGGGATTCTATGATCCCACAACTATCCTAATTGCCTATTGTCAAATAATAGCATAACCCAAATCGGGGAGGTAACTAATCTCTCTTCCAAATAACCGAATGATACACAGTCTACGGATTCAGAACACAATATGATAGACAAGAGATAGTATCTCTGAGAATCAATGACTCCTTATTACTCTCGGAATACTAACTTAGGCATCGGAGCTCTTCCCCAGACACAACCTACCTCCGGTGATTAATCTCTACTTTCTTCTCAGGTTGCAGTCGATTGATGTCATTAGGTTTTGGGGTGACCCGGTGTTCGATTTTGAGCCCTATCACTTCTGGCGCCATCTGTGGGAAACCAGACAAAAAGCTTAGCCTTTTACCCTACACAAAATAAATAAAAAAGCCTTATGACTCAATCACAACCTACACGTGTTCAGTCACCATGTCGTAGAACGCAACTGCGCACTGGCGAAACAGTGCCAGAAATGCCACAACCGGTGTAGGCCACTAACAATAATAATCTAGGGCCTATCACCCCCAACAGGATCAACAGCAACCAACACAGTCAGGCCTATCTTGGAGGGTCCTAGCTAGCCCTCCACCTATGCATGGAAGGCTCGAACAAGGACGTCCTCATTCCATGGCCAACAATACAAGGCCACAAAGATTTGGGAGAACACAAATGTTAGTTCTAATGGATCTCCTAGAACATATAGTGGCAGCCCTAGAGAGGGTATCCCGCTGGCGAGACTATATGTCCATTGGGCACACTCCGGAGCCTTTCCGGAGAGATTCACAACTGCTTTGAGGCCAGGCAGAACGGGCACAGCCTAGCCAACTTCCACCCTCAGAAGGGAGGAATGCCCTCCGACCTCATGAGGTAAGTTAGGAAATTGGTTGAGAGCAAGAAAGGTCCTAGCGAACAAGAACACCACCCTTGATCGACCTCAGGGAAACCTTGAACAATAGGAGAGGTTATGACCTTAGGGACAGGCTCAACCGAGTTGCCATGTTGCGAAGTCAGAGACAGGATCCTGAAGAGCGGGGGAGCTCTAAGAACTCTTTTTGGAGTAAGGATACCAACTCGACAAAGCCTGATCGAAATGACAGATGATAACACTCGAGGGGTAGCCCCCAATCCACTAAGGAGACCAACTACCCCAGCCAATCAGGAGCAACAGAGCAATGTGGATCTTACAGAGCCTTCGCCGTTTTTCCACAACATCCGCACCACTCGGATGCTGCCAGGATTCAAAGCCCCACACTTGGAGGTGAAATATGATGGTATAAGGAAACCTCAACAACACATTGATGAATATGTCTCCTACATGGAGATGTTCGAGTACCCCGACCATGTCAAGTGCAGAGCCTTCCGATCGACACTAACCAAAAAAGCCCAGTCTTGGTTCAAGGGCATCCCTGAAGCAAGCATCTCAAGCTAGACACACCTTAAAGAGCTGTTCCTGAAAAACTATCAGAGCAGCACGAGGTGCAAGAAAGATATTAACGACCTCTTTACCATTAAACAAAAGGTCGAAGAAACCACTCGAAGCTACTACAGTTGCTTTAATGACGAGGCAATCGAGCTTGAGCAAAAAAAAGACAATTTATATCACTACTTTCAAACAAGGTTTGCAAAGGGGTACATAGCCCTCAGGCTGGCCGAGGAGCCAGTGAAGGCAGAACGCAGCGTTCCGGTATGCAAACTTTCGTTTTTGAGGGGGGAAGAAATAAGGATTTTTAGACTCTAGAGGGATGACAGAGAGAGAGTAGGGAGAGAAAAGAAACAGTCATGG
>JAOXNR010016928.1:0-27953 GCA_028571225.1 Parsonsia alboflavescens
AGTAGTTTACTTGGTTTCTATTTCCTAGTCTGATTAGGAACATAGAACTTCTAGCATTATAAATAAGGATGAATGCTAAGAGCTAAGAAGTTGAATTTGTTATCAATAATATTTTCAGAGTTTTATCTCTTTCCTTGTGAACTCAAGGTGTTATTCTTTCTTTCTTCGTCCTTAAGCTACTTTAGATTGAAGTTTGTTTAGAGGAGAAGAACCCAATTTTCGTTGTCTAGACCTTTGGCAAGTTCAGAAGTTAGATTATCGAAAAGCCTCAAATTTTGATAGATAATCCAAAAGTTTGAGTTACTGTTCATCCGAACTGTTCACTAATTACTGTTCAGATTTCGTCCTGAATTTCTTATTCATCAACCCACCGCATCTACCTACGTCAGTATGGCTATATTCTCTATACTCAACCTCAAACTCAATGGCCTCTCCCTCGCCTAGGCAATAGTAAGCACCCCCAAACTAAATCCCTAAATGATGGATGAATAGATCTTCGTCGCCGTCCTTGGGAGTAATAAACCCAAAACTCTTCTAATCATTGAACCACTTCACATGACCCTTAACCTTCTCGTTTTGCCTCTAATTACAACGAACATTGATTCTTAGATTGCTGCTCTCTTAGGGATGAGATTGTCAAGAAAGTTCTCCTTGTTTCCATTTTTTTTTTTTTTTAAATTGATAGTCAACAGCAGTGTTCCAATATTACCCCTCATAAGTTGGTTAGATGGTCATTGACCAGAAATTCCGCCCATTTTTTCAAGAATCTATTCGAAAGAATCAAAATGGGTAATTGTAAATTGTTTATTGATTACAAAAGCCAAAAAAAAACTTTAAGAACCATAGCTTTCAATAAGTTATAATTTTAGAACTGAAATAGACATTAACTCATATAAATATATATACATATATATATATTTATGATAATATTATAGAGTGTACAATTAAGTCTTTATCATTCAAAAATAACTGTCAACATATGATTTTATTTAAAATAAACAAAATCTTCTATAAAAAAATTTATTTTTTCTAAATATATTTTATATATTATACTCTAAAAGATCAAACTAAATCGTAGGGGTTTTGGATCAAATATATAAATAAATAAATATATATATATGTGTGTATATGTATATGTGCGGTTTTGCTAAGGCGCGCTCCAACCGTTACCGTAATGGAATTCTTGCTACAGTGCTCATGCAGACAACCAAGCGAAGCAAAAATTCCGTTACGGTAACGGGTGGAGCGCAGAGCGTGCCTTAGCAAATCCGTGTATATGTGTATGTTTTTTTTATTTGTTTAAAGGATTGTATAAAATTTATACCAATGTGATTATATGACTTGTAACTTTTGTTTCTTTAACTTGTTTATTTTTGAATTAGCATTTGAATTCTATTTGATATTGATTTTCTTCCTAGAATTTTTTTTCTTTTTGCAAGATCACTTGAATTATTGAGTCATGATGCATGGTCCGTTGCTTGTTTTCTACTTCTTGGGAAAAAAAAAAGAGAAGAAAATGGACTATGTTGTTTCAGTTCTCAATAGTAGGTGGAATTTTTATTGTATGAAGGCTAAAAAAACAAAGGAATAAACTTGATGGCACACCCTTTGTATAGTGTAAAAAGCAAAATAAAATTGAATTGTCTTTTGTAATTGCTGAAAATTTTCATATATAATAAAGATAAAAAAACTAAAAGAAAATTTTTTGAATTCAACCTAACCAAATCGAATTAAACTAAACTTTTTTGCAAACCAAACGGATTTTAAAGGATTTGGTTTTGGGGCGAAATTTTTTAAATCGAAATATTTGGTTCGATTTGAAAAATAATCAAAATCGAACCAATCCAAACCGTAAATACTCCTAAATTAATTAATAAGGTCTTTTCTGGTTTACACTTAATTAGTTAGGGTTTGAAATCCTATATTGAGATGTTTGTATAATTCCCGAATTATAATGATTTAATCATAGGATTATGGAGAAGAAAATTCCTTTGATGGCAAAGTGAGTTATTTTTAAGAATTGAAGAAGCAATTAGATTAAATTTCAATTTAGGTTTAGATTTATTTTTTAAAAGTATCTAATTTCTCTAATTGTTGTGAAACTCATTCGAACACAATTGGATAATCCTTTACTCAAAGGTAAAGTTTCACTCAAACATCTTACCTTGTTACTTAGGGTTACCAGCTAACCAAATTTCTTAGGTGTTTAGACAGAAAAACTACTTACTAAAGTCATGCATGTTGATCAAAAACATAAAATATTATCTATAATAAAAGATTACATATTGTATAGTATTTATATTTTAATAGTTAATAGACAATTTAATACATATATGATAGAATAACTTTCAAAATGAATGAATAATAATTATATTATATTATAGAATAAATGAAGGTCTATTTATTGAACTAATATTTAATTATTTAAGATTTTATATTTACTTTTGAATAATGTTTTAAAAATCTAGTTGGACATCAAATCGAAAAAGCTATTGGTTCATGGTTTAATAGTCCAATCGAAATTGAACAATAATTAAACCGATAATATTATAATAAAAAATAAAAATTATATTTCTTATCGATATATTTTTTTCTCAATAATATAAGATATAATAAGTTCATAATACTAAAATATTCAAATCAAATTTATAGTAATGATTATTCTAATAGTTTTTTTTATAATTAATAATCATAAGTTCTATTTTATAGGGATTTAAACATGATAATTTTTAGTATGGGTAAAACTTGAAGATAATAAGATATCTTATTTATTTATTAAGATTTAATAATGAAGTATATTTTGAGTCAATTTTTTTATTTTAAATTAACTGACTAAGCAAATATAAATTTGATTGAAAAAGGAGCTAATATTAAAGTAGATTTAAAAATTTTTTCTTGAAATTTGGACAAATTTGACCTTAATTTAGAGTTTTTGAAAAATCGACCAGTTCCCTAGTCCAAAAAACCTATCAATTTTGATTTTTTATATAAAGAACAATTTTGGTGAAAAATGGTTCAATACCCTCTTTCAAATAGGTTTGATGATTGGTTCACGGTCCGATTGATTAAAAACAACTCTTAACTAACCTCAATAAGTCAATATTATGGATAAGATTTATTGATAGTTATCACTAATTTGATAAATTAATTATTACCAAAAAATATCGAAACGTCCATATAAAGATATTTATAATGTCAAAATAATGTACCCTTTCACATTTGAAAGAGTAAGTTAATGTTTTCAAATTCCCATGTTTTCTTAACGAAAATATTACTTAAAACTCCTTGATGACTTAAAACGTCTAATCATTCATCTTTATTCTCTCAAAAAACACTATCTTTTGTTATCCAATAAAATTCTTTCACCTCAATCTTATTCAATAAAATATTTTCATCTTCTTACAAATCAATCTATTGGATTCTAAATCTTCTAATACATATTTTACATTCTCTAGTATCTAATAAAAAATTAACACTTATCCATAAAAGAGAAAACCCTAAAAAAAAAGTCCAAACTATCTAGGTTTACTTAAATACTATTTCTCTGCAAAAATAAGGGTTATCTTCTTTCCTTTATACACTATCTCCTTTCTCTTTTATACTACACTTCACATTTTATAATTGCAAATTCTAATACTCATGTAATCTCAGAAAGGGCTTTTAACTCATTTAGTCTCTCTTCTTTAGCAAAATTATAATTTGATCTCTCTTCTTCAATCAATTTTTCATTCCCTTTCTTCTTTCACCTAAGCCTCTATTTATAGGCTTTAGAATCATTAATCCTAATAACATCACTTGTAGGTTACATAGGGTAGTGGAAGCAAGGGTTACATAGTAAAATGTTGGGAAAACACATGAGATAATAGAAGTAATGGGAGTTACATAAAATAAAAGAAAATAGTGAGGTAAATAGACATTCATATTATTATATATTTTATAACACTCCCCCTTTGAATATCTTTGAGAAATTATGTCTCATTAAAACCTTACTTGGAAAAACCCATAGGATACAAACCTATTGATGGAAAAAGAGTACATTTTTTCTACAGAAATAATGCACTGCCTTATTAAAAACCTTATCAAGAAAAACCCAAAGGGAAAAATCTTGATTCAAGGGGAAAAAAGTACAGTGTAAAATAATAACTCACCTCTTAAGTACATTATTTGAGATCTTTTAGTCGGTGCATTCCGATCTTGTGGACTAAGTTTTCAAATGGTGAAGTCGGTAATGATTTTGTGAACAAATCTACTAAATTGTCACTTGAGCAAATTTGCTAAAAACTAATCTCACTATTCTTTTGGAGATCATAAATAAAAAAGAATTTTGGTGAGATATGTTTTGTTCTATCACCTTTGATATATCCTTCCTATAATTGAGCAAAACATACAGTATTGCCCTCAAATAATGTGGTAGGAACACCTTTATCCAATTGCAAGCCACATGTTCCTTGAATATGATGGATTATAGATCTTAACCAAAAAACATTCTCAACTTGCTTCATGAATGGCTAATATCTTAGCATGATTAGAAGATGCGGCAGTTGTGGTTTGTTTCATTGATTGCTAAGAAATAGTTGTACAACTAAATTTGAACACATAACTTGTTTGTGTTATGTAGATCTAACAAATATCTAGCATCTGCATAGCCAATAAGATCGGGCTCAAATGATATATTATAATAAAGACCTATATCTTTTGTTCCTTGAACGTAAAGAAATACATCTTTAACATCATTCCAATGCCTTCATGTAGATGAATAACTATATCTTGCTAATAGATTCATGGCAAATGATATATTAGGACATGTATGACTAGCAAGGTACATTAATGCTCCAATAGCACTAAGGTATGGTACTTCTAGAGCAAGAAGTTCTTCATCGTTTTCACGAGGGTGAAAAGGATCTTTATTCACATCAAGTGATCTTACAACCATAGGTATGCTTAGTGGATGTGCTTTATCCATATAAAACATTTTAAGCACTTTTACAATGTAAGCCGACTTATGCAAAAGATGCCATTATCAAAATGTTAATTTGCAAACCAAGGCAAAATCTTGTCTTTCCAAGATCTTTCATTTTAAACTCTAACTTCAAATAATCAATAGCTTTTTGGAGTTCCTCATGAGTTCCAAAAAGATTCAAATCATCGACATAAACAACAATAATAACAAACCTTGAAGTAATTTTCTATATAAAAATGCATGGGCGTATCATTTTGATAGAATTTTTTCAATAAATATTTGCTAAGACAATCGTACCACATGCATCCGGCTTGTTTCAAACCATAAAGAGATCTACACAATTTTATTGAATAAAGACTTCGAGAGTTATGATCATGCCTTTCTGCCAATTTAAATCCTTCGGGAAGTTTCATGTAAATGTTATTATCAAGTGAACCATATACATATACTATAATAACATCCATGAGACTCATTTCAAGTTTTTCACTTGATGTTAGACTTATAAATATTGAAAAGTTATTGCAGCTAACATAGGAGAATACATCTTATCATAATCAATGACAGGTTTTTTGTGAAAACCCTTGTGCAACAAGACTTGCCTTATATCTTACAATTTCATTTTTCTCATTTCTTTTGCACAGAAAAAACCCATGTATAACCCACAGGTACCACATCTTCAAGTGTGCATATCATTAGTCCAAAAACTTTTTGTTTATCCAGTGAATTCAATTCGGCTTGAATTGCCTCTTTCCATTTTGGCCAATCATTTCTCATTTTACATTAATCTATAGACCTAGGTTCAAAATCCTTATTGTTGTCCTCAATGGATTTTGCCACTGCATATGCAGAAATATCGTCAGCATTTATCTCATTTCAATTCCACTTTTCTCCAGTCATGACAAAATTTATTGAGATCTCATTATTTTTAGGTACCTGAATTACTTCTAAATCACCGATCATGCCTGAGGATTTTTCAAGAGTCTTTAATTCTTCATTTTAACCATCTTGATTAGTTATTCCTTCTCTTTTAATTTTATCCTTGGAACTGAATGGTCTACCATGTTTCGAACTTGCTTTAGACGCATTAGTAGTGACCATTTATCTTTCAAAGACATAAAGTTTAGCACGAGCATTTATAGCTGATGCATGAGATTTAGTAACTCGTTCTTTATCAGTAAAAGTATCTGGCAATTGATTTTCTAAAGTTTATAAATGGATTATCTTTTGAACTTCTAATTCACAATCTTTTGTGCGAGGATCAAAATGATTCAATGATAATTCATTCCACTTAAGTTTTTTTATCTGGCTTTATTTTTTCTCCACCTAATATTAGTAAAACTAATTCATCAAAATGACAATCAGCCAAACGAACTGCAAATAAATCTCCAATCAATGACTCAAGATATTTAATTATAGATGAAAATTCGTATCCAACATATATACCCAACTTCCTTTGAGGACCCATTGTAGTGATTTGTGGTGAATTAATAGGGACATAAACCTCACTTTCAAAAATTCTTAAATGGAAATATTTTGTTCTTGACCATGAACCAATTGTAATGGGGAGAATTCATGATAATTTATTGGCCTTATACAAATCAATGTTGCTACATGCAAAATAACATATCCCCCAAGCAGAAGCTGGGAGTCTTGTTCTCATAACTAATGGTCTACCAGTTAATTGCAAGCATTTTATTAACGATTCTGGCAAACCAATTTGTGTATGAACATAATGTATAGGATGTTCAACATTTATTCCAATAGACACACAATGATCATTAAAAGCTCTTGAAGAAAATTCGCTAGCATTATCAATGTGAGTCACATAATCCAATGGAATGGGTCCATAACAGAATTTTTCCTAAGAAAAGCATCCATTAGCTGCGTCCTCCCACCAGGGTTTATCAATACCGTTATCAATTGATACTAATTGATGTTTATCCCATGACGGTGCAGTAAGGTAATGTTGAATTATCTCCATTTTCCAACCACTGATGGTATTGAAATAATCACAGACCCTATTTTCCAACTCTTCATGTGGAATTCGTCAGAGAGAAAATTGAGACAAATGAACATTTTGAAGCCATTTATCTATCCAAGAAAGAAATTGATTCTCCATTACCAACAGTGTATTCCATTCCCTGAACTAAGAACTTGCAGCCCTGAATAATACCCTTCCAAGTATGTGAAGTTGGCTTCCTTTTCGGACTATCCATACATAAAACAAGATTTCCATACTTGGTAAGGAGTAGTCTAGCCCATAACCAGCAACTCTCAATCAGTACTCTCCATCCCAATTTAGCCAACAAAATTGATTGTTTACTGATGACGCGGTTCAGTTTTCCTTGTTCTGGGTACTTGCACAGTGAAATGGTCAGAGTAATGAGTGGGTGTCCCGATACTCCTCCGATGCTTAAGTTAGTACGGTAGAGTGATGTGGTTGTAAGACTTAGGTATTAAATGTGACTTATCTGGGATAGTTGGTATTAACTCCTTATATAATCGTATAGTAGTGCAGTCAGTCCATGGCCTTTCGATGTGAGATGTGTAATGAACAATTCTGGACGTTAACCCAACCGATAGGTGCATTTATAGCCACATCTGTGTTTCTGCCATCAGAACTTGGTTGATAGGTGTTGCATTAGCAGCCACATCTGTGTTTCGACCATCAGAAGGATGATTCGGCCATCAAGAAAATGAAGCAATGGTCGTATCTGTGGTTCGGCCATCAAAAGGATGGATTGATGGTCATATCCATGATTCCACCATCAAAAGGATGGATTGATGGCCGTATAAATGTTTCAACTATCAGAAGGATGGATAGACGGTCGTATCTATGATTCAGCCATCAAGAAAATGAAGTGAAGGCCGTATCTATGTTTCGGCCTTTAGCAAAAAGGAGTGATTTGATAGATTGATGTAACTGTTGGCTATCATTTACTTTGTCAATCGGTTCAGCTATCAATTCCATGTGTATGACTAAGATGACCATGGTGCTCGTGTCCGGTGAAAAGACCCTTACTTTTCATTTTAAAAGGGCAAATTTGAAAATATGCAGGCTTTTCATTTTATGAAGGCAAATTTGATATTCTACCTTCACTTTACCTTTGTGAACTTTCATAGTCTCTCATTGCATCCTTTCCTTCTACTGTTTTTTGCTTGATAGTAGCAACAGTGTGAAATTCTTAGGGCACTTTTGCAGTGTGAGTTTCTATGATTTTTTTTACATTTATTGATTTGGAATTTGTGTACTTGACCTAAAGCCACCTTTTTTGTGCATTTAGGTGTCAATTTCTGGGTAAAGTTTCTAGCTTTAGAAGTTTAGTTTTCGTGTTCTTCATCAAGTTAATTTCAATGGCTTCTGCTACTTACTTTGATCCTTTGTTTTGCTTTGTTTTTGTGTTCCAAGTATACTTGCTGTGCAGCTATATTTGAATCTCAGACTGTGTCGGATAGGTTTGTTATGGGGGGTGATTCAGGAGAGGCTAGCTCTACTGTGATTGTTAACCGATATAGGGTTGAACCTATGATTGAGGTTTTTGATGATGCGGCTTCCACATCTAATGCTAGTATGGGTAGGGAATACTTAGTTGAAGTCATTAGAATTGGGAAGTTTAGCAATATGTCTGCCTCTGGGGTTTTAACTCATATCATTCGGTACGTGGTAGGGGCCATAAGTATCGATTTTCCATGGTGTGATGATAATGATAATAACCTGACTGGTCAGTACCGAAGTCCACTGTAGGATCAGGTAGCTCCTAATACTATTACCACAGTATTAGGGTGACGGGAGAGAATCCAATTACGCCGCAATCTGAGGAGACGGTGAGTAACTTCAGGGATTCAGAGGGGTTTCGGAAGGAGTATGGTATTCCTACCGAAATTGAAATTAATGTTCCAGGGGAGGAAGAAAGGATTCATCTACCTCCTCCTGGCTATGCCACTGGTTTCGATGCTAAGTTTAAAGCAGGGATGGGGTTTCCATTTCACCTTTTGTTTTTAGATATTTTAAAAAATTTTAGGATTCAGTTAGGTCAACTGAGTCTCAATTTTGTTTGGTGCACCGTTGCATTAATTTTATTCTATAGGGTTTGTAATGCGACCCTTAGTCTAGAGTTATGGAGGGCCTTTTTTTCTATTGGCTAGAAATAGAAGATCCCTGAAGGAAGGGGGTTCTTCTATACAATCCGGTGGAGGGGTGCTCCCGGATTCAAAGAATGTCCTAACTCGATTCATGAGTTAAAAATTGATAATTTTTATGTTAGGCATTCTAGTTTAGGGGAGATATTATTTCTGTGGTGCACCCTTAAATCCATAAATATTAAGTTGCCTAGCAACCAGATAGTTAGGCCACTGAACTGAGCAGGCTTGCTCAGTTTGGATTTGAAGCGAAGGTGGACGAACATTGGAGCCCAGACCTGCTGAGATTCAGTGGAATCAATAATCCAGATGACATTAATATTGTGACCTTAAGTATGTGTTCTTATTTTTCTTTGTGTGTCTTGTTATTTTTTCTAAGTGTGAGTTGTATTAGACCTGTTTTATTATGTTGTAGGAAAATCCTTCACAATGAGCATGGGTGAATCGTTAGCAAAGATTAGTAGGCCCAAGAAGGCTGTTCCAGGTATGATTCCTACTTACGAGATAGTGATTGAAGTCCCTATAAACAAATCTTATAATTTTGTCACAGGTATGAATGGTTTGTTTTATGTTCCAGGTCAATTTGTAGAGAAGATGATTCAGCTAAAAAGGATGATGCAGTGAAGAAGGCCGCATCTAAAGCTGGAGGGGAGGATCAAAAGCTACTCTCCCAAAGATAGTTCCTTCCAATAGTCTGCTACAAAAAAAAAAAAGGCAACTACCACTGAAACAGATACAAAAAAACTGGATTGCCTGAAACCCCTAGAGTTGAATGCCTGGTGATTCCCACTGTGGGTGATAGTACCCTCAAGAGGAAGTGGGGTTAGCTCGAAGAGGAAAGATTCAAAAGGCAAATGGGGGTAGAAGGCACTACGGCTGGGATGGAAGTGCTTGAGCCTATGCCCGAAGATAAGGAGGCGATCTATGTTCCTGACTGGAACATCCGAGAAAATGATAGAATGTTTAGCAGCACAAAAGCTTTTGAAGTCTATCGGAAAGTGTTGCCCTCCTAGCAGGCTTATGTTCGAAGTTTGCGAATGGAAGATGTAAAGCGAAATAACTTACTCCACAGTTTCCAGGTATTGGCAAATTTTTCATTCACCGATATTTTTATGTTTTTGTTTTTCTTGTTCCTTCCTTGCCTTAATTTTTGTTTATTGTTTGTTTTACAGTCCGCAATGTTCAATTTTGAATTATATCAACGGACTAAGGAATTGGAAGTCCAATGCGAAACATTGGCTTTGGAGAAAACAGATGCAGATACCAGAATTTACGCCGTTGATTCTTAGAAAAAGGAAACTAAAGCTGGAGAAGAAGGAAAAATATTAGAAGATAAGGTGACAGCAAAGGACATAGAGGTCCAGAAACTTGAGCTTAAAAACCAAGAGCTTTTGGCAAAGCTAGTGGTCGAAATCAAAGAGAGAGCTAAACTTGAAGTAGTGCTAGATGCCTTGAAAAGGAGATATAAAGATGGAGAGGGCAACTTGAACCCCGCAATGGAACTGGAAGTGTTAGTAGACTTCTTCAAACACGAGAAGTTCCATAACATGTGGTCAAGACTGTTCTTCACCATGATCGAAGGTGCTATCAAGATGGTGATAGATGACCTAAAGGAAAAGGAAATACCGTATGAGTCGTCTGCCCACGTTAGTGGCATCATGAATAACCCCGCCGATTATCCTCTACCCTGGGGTACTCGCTTCCAAATCCCTAATATGTGCCGCTCCTCCTTTGTCCGGAACGGGGTTCTGATGCGAATGAGGCTACCAAAGAAACTAGGGCTGGATTAGATCAAGCTAGTTAGTTTACTCCTAAAGCAACACTCAACCCAGTAGTTTTAGCACAACTTGCTCCAAATGCAGAAAATCCGAATTGAATGTAGCTTTGGAAATTTTTGGTTTTCTTTTGATAGTGCGTTGCACTCGTTCAGTTTAGTTTATATATATATATATATATATATATATATATACCAGATTTTTTGTACCATCATGCTGATATATATCAAATGAGAATTTTTGTTCCGATTTGAATTTCATTATGATGATTGCCAAGGTATAAAATGAATCAAAGCAATTAACGTTGTGCGAGCAACAACTCTGTATTTAAATTTAAATTCATTGAATGAAGAGGATTGTATAATCCGTAAGATTACAAAGTAAATTTGGGATCAAGTACAGGTATTACATAAATGTAGAAACTTATACAAAATTTTTTCTCAAATTCATTGCTTTCCAAGTTCTCGATACATCATTGCCTTCCATGTCCTGCATTCTATAACTTCCATTCGGGGTGTCCTTCACAATGAGATATGAGCCTTCCCAAATCGGATCTAGTATCCGGTTTGCATCTTGTCGACTTACTTCACTTTTGAGGAAAACTAAATCACCGACTTTGAGTTGTTGCCTTAGAACCTTTTTGTTGTAATAACTTGCCAGCTTTCTTTTGCATGTCATTTCTTTGAAAGCAACTCAATTTTATGTTGCTTCCAATAAGTTTAGGTTTTCGGCCAACTTTTGATCATTCCATTCCTCATTGAATGCGTCTATGCAGGGGGAAGAGCTTTTGATTTCCACAGGGATTAACGCATCTGCTCCAAAACATAAGATGAATGGTGATGCTTTGGTTCGAGCATTCAGAGTTGTTCGGTGTGACCAAATGACTTTGTGTAATTCATTTATCCATTTACCTTTTGCTTTGTCAAGTCTCTTCCTCAACCCCTAGAAAATAATTCGGTTTGATACTTCTGTTAATCCATTGGTTTGCGGGTTACCCACAGAAGTGAAATAGTGATCCATATGTAGTTTAGAACAGAAGTCTTGAAATTCTTTTGTTTCGAACTGTTTTCCGTTATCTATGATGAGTATTAGGTTTATTCCAAACCAAACAATGACGTTTTCCTAGAAAAACTCTTTCACCTTTCAAGCAGTGATGGATGCTAAAGCTTGTGCTTCAATCCACTTTGCGAATTAGTCCACCGCAAAAACTAAAAATTCTCTTCCTTCAGATTCCTTTGGAAAGGGTCCTAAGAGATGCATTCCCTATTGCTGAAATGAAATTGGGTTGCTCAAGGAGTACAACTCAGTTCTCGGAAGATGGTGTATGTTGTCATGAATTTGGCATTTGTGGCATGTTTTCACTTAATTGACCTCATCATCCTCAAAAGTTGGCCAAAAATATCCTGTTCTCATGACCTTTCGCTCTAGTGATTTGGCTTCGATATGAGAACCACAAATTAATTCATGCGCCTCCCTCGACATATAGTTTCGTCGTTGGGTATGATGCAATTTAGTAGTGGCCATGAATATGCTCTCCTGAAAAGTTGTCCATCCAAGATAACATATCAAGATGAAGTCGTCCTAACTTTTTTGGCCTCAACCGAATCTTCGAGTAATGTTCCATCAAATATTTATTGATGAATCGGCCCCACATCCACATTGGTTCAGCATCAATATTCATGATTTGTGGAAGGTCAATGCTCTTCCATTTTGAGGGCTTGATCCATGTTCCCTACATTTGGGTATCTTGCTTGACCTTCAAGAGGAAGTCAGCTTCTACATTGTCTTTGTGTTGTACATGTTCCACTTTGATGTATCGGAACTTCTGAAAGAATTTTTGTGTTCCGATCAGGTATTTTTGCATGTTTTCTTCGCTTACTTCATACTCGCCATTGACATGTCCAGCAAGGAGCTATGAATCGGTTTTGACAAAGAGATGCAAGATGTCAAGGCTTTTTGCAACTCTCAATCTTGCTAGAAAAGCCTTATATTCAAATTCATTAGTGCTTATGAGAAAGTTGTATTTTAGTGCGTAGGCAAACCTAGTTCCTTTGGAACTTATCAGAACGAACCTGGCCACCCTCAACCAATTCGTCTATGTACAACATCCAACAATTCTAAGAAGGAGTTTCATAATTTAGTTTCTGATTTTGGTCAAATCTTGACACTGTACATTCGAGAACAAAATATGAGAAAACCTAACCATTGATTACTTTCTAGGACGAGTATTGTATGTCAACTTCGTAAAGCTTTGTCGCCCACTTCAGAAGCCTTCCAATTGTATTGGGCTGGTGTAATATTTACCTGATGAGAGCATTTGTTAGCACTTATATGGAATGAGCTTGAAAATATGGTTTTAAGTTTCTTGCAGTAACTAATAAAGCTAGTGCATGCTTTTCCAAAGTAGAATATTGGATCTCAGGTCCTTGGAGAACATGGCTAATATAGTATACCGGCTTTATGCTTGAACCCCATAAGGAGCAAAAAACGAAACTCATAGCATGATGTGATATAGATAAATATGTGTATAATGTTTTACCCTGAATGTGAGAAACAAGAATTGGAGAGAGCCTAAAAATTGTTTAAGCTTTTTGAAAGCTGCATCACACTCTGGAGTCCATTTGAAATTTTTGGGGTTGCGGATTACTTGATAGAATGGGAGTGATTTCTCTCCTGCTTTGGACAAAAATTCTGTTCAAAGCCACAATCTGGCTAGTTAACCTCTAGACCTCCTCGATAGACATGGGTGGTTTCATGTCCATTAGTGCTTGGATTTTTTAGGGAATTGCCTCGATTCCTCTTCAAGAAATCATGGACCCCAAGAACTTTCCTGCTTCGACCCCACATGAGCACTTCTGGGGTTTCAGGTTCTGCCCCTGCCGAGTCATTTTCTTGAACCTGTCCCCCAGAGCCGAGAAAAATCTTGTTGAGTTGTGGATTTTACTAGCAAATTGTCTCTGTATGAATCCATGTTGAGCCTAGTTGCTACGAAAACATCTGGTTTATCATGTCTTGAAAATCCGCTCCAATGTTCTATAATCTGAATGGCCTCCTCTTGTAATAGAATAATCTGTTTGGTGTTACGAAAGAAGTTTTCTCCTCGTCTTAATTTGCCGTTTGGATTTGGTGATAACCCTTGTATGCATCCAGGAAACAAAGGTATGAGAACCCTTGTAGTTACATCCACCAACTGTTGAATTTGGGGAATCGAAAATGGAATCCTCAGAATGGTCTTGTTGAGTGAAGTGAAATCAATGCAGATTCTCCATGAACGATTCGGTTTTTGGACTACCACTGGGTTGGATAACCATTTCAGGAATTGCACTCTCCTTATAATTCTAGCCAAAAGCAAATTTGCAACTTTTGCTTTTATGGCTTCTTTGTTCTCTGGAGTATAAAATCTCTTCCGTTGACATACTGGATTGTAAGTCTCCGGAATTCCCAGCCGATGCTCAACAAATTCTCTTAGAATCATTCCCATGTCTTTGGTGGACCATGCAAAGACATTTTGGTACTTCGTCAAGAGATTGAGAAGTTCGTGTTTCATCCGGACTGGTAATGCCTTCCCGATAGTAACCTTTTCTATTATTTGAGCAACATGTTGTTGGATATGCCCTAAGACCATATGATGATTTACTTAGTTGGCATAACTTTGTATCATGATGCTATTTATATAATTATATAATTTACTTTTATATCTGCTTTTCATTTAATAAATTATAAAATGTCCTTAGAATAGTTTATTTCTATTCTTAAAACGTCCCTGGTCAAGTGTTATTAATATTAGGATATCACTAACACGCTGAGACTAGTATGTGCTGATTGATGACAGTGGTCATGGATATGGGATCAAATCACCATGCAAGTACATGTAGAGTATTGTGTACTGGATTGACCCGCCATGAAATAATTTAATGGATTGTTATATGAGTGATTTCATAGTAATAATTATGTTTTTGACTTGAGGTCATGAAAGATTCCTGTATGAAAGATGGCATACTTTGATATTGTTAAACATCTTTCTTAACTGAGCGGACAATAAACACATGTATTGAGTATGCCTTAATTTGTGTTGTTAATGTTGAGTGATCAAGATAGGATTTGTAACTCTTTTTTAACAACATAGTGATGTCTAGCATTCTTGGTTAAGTGAGATTATGAAATGCATGGCTATGCTTGAATAAATAGATATGAGATATTTATCTTATTCGGTTTAGTTAATCTACTCGGCATTGAGAATTGAGATACGAAACTTTATGAGTATGACATGTTCCATGACTCGTATTCAATTATGACTACATGTCATTTTTATCATGGAAGGTTTTATCTTGTCACCGATATTCTCGTTAATTGGATTGCAATAATATGTTGCTAGACACAGCTTATTGTACATGACATTAAATATCATTTATGTCAAATGCCAATTTTACGAGAACCTATTGGGTCACATATTCAGAAATTATCGCTTAATGGGTAATATCTCGTTTGGGACCTGAACGTAATTAGCTAAAGTTGTTCAGGCTAATTCATGAATATAAATTAACCTAAAATATAATTAAGAGTTAATTAAGTGACTGAATTGTATTTTTCCAAGTTTGTTGAACATGGTCAAAATTTTTAATTTAGTTACTCTTTGATATGCAGCTCGTTCTGAATTCAAATTAGAATTCAAAACGGGATTGATTTATCCAAGAAGTCTTCTGGGGTTTTTATTTTATATGCCTCTCTTTTCTAATTGTTAGTTCTTTTCAGTCAAAGTGTCTATCCAGAGGAAAAACATAATTTTTCAGAGAGTTCAAAAGAAAACGAGATAAAATTACTAAAGGCCCTTCTTCTTGGTTCGTGTGACGATCTAAAGGCTACCGTTAGTGTGGACGAAGTAAAGGCAAAGTTCAGAGACTGGTGACCATAGACGAAGAAAAGGTATTTACTAACCTTCTCTAGGATTCCCTCCTATCGATACCTAGAGGAGGTCTGTTTGTGGCCTTCCTTCACATGTATCTAATATTCTTCTAGCTCTGTTGCAGACTCAATCTGATCCTTCTTCAGGTCCCGAATCTCCTTTTATTTGCTCTTTTGTTCTGGCGTTACTTTGGAAATCGCCACTTTGTAACAAGTGTGGACGATTTTGATATCTCCATGCAAGACAAACTTTGCTAATTCATACAGTATGATGAGGGAATTCTGAGAGGTGTTGACTAGTGCTTTCATTGTATCCAGGCCCAATCTTCCCCATATGTAGTTATATGCTTATGGCAAGTCAACAATGACGAATTCACAAATCTACTTCATAGTCTTCATTTTTGGGCCCCATTAAACTTCAGGAGATGCAGTTCCCAATGCATATGTGGTTTCACCGGAAAAATTGACCAGGGGTATGCCGCTTGATTTAATTATTTCATCTTTGAAGTCCATTTTTTGGAATGCTTCACAGTACAAGATGTCGGCTGAACTTCCCGTATCTATGAGGATTCTCTTAACCAAGCAATCTATAATCTTCATTGAAATAACCAGGGAGATGTCATCATTCACCATAGCAATTGAGGCGATTTTCAATTTCTTCTCTGGAGGCTTTGAACAGTCCAAGTTAACATCGGATATCACCTCAATGATCCAAGTTCTGGCTCTCTGGAGAAGGTCTTTACTTGTTTTTGGTCAATTGGCAGTAAGCCTTTCGGAGTGTTTCCCTGATTTCAAACCGTGAAAGAATGCTTCCACATAAATTGTTTCTAGGTAGTCCTTGACTTTCAAGACTTCTTGGTTAAATCGAGTCCAGTATTCATTGACGGTCTCCTCTTTTCTATACCGAATGTTTAAGTCGTGGGCCTGTGGCAATGAGTGCTAGCTGCTTCCAGCGAAATGGCTAAGAAATGCATCACCCAATTGATTGAAGAAAGAGATAGAAGCGGGTGGTAAAGCCATGTACCATTCAAGAGCTCTCCCTGAGAAGAAGACTCTACATAAAAGAACTTCATTCGGATCACAAAATGCCATGGTTATGTTGAAAATCGACAAGTGTTGGACCGGATCTTTGGTACCAGTGTACTTGTCTATAGCTGGCAACTGAAAGTCTACGGGAATTTTTCCATGCTTAAGTTCTGGGACCAACTGCCTAGAGTTCTGGATTTGTGACGCTGTGGTACGTCTGAACACTGGCATCTCGGCTTCCATTCCCTCTACCCTCTACCCCAATCGATTCAACTTTGTTTGGAGCTCCAGAGGGATCCATTATGTTGCAGTGGGTTGTCTCATCAATGGAGTGATGGGCTGAGGGTTTTGGACTTTGGGGACTTCTTGCCTGTTAGGATCATTTCTCCTGGATTGTACTTCTCCATTCTCCAGCTATCTTTCTTTGTTTCGGTTTGATGATTCAATCATCTCATTTGCTTGTCCTAAGAGATAATTGTTTTACTGTAAGAACAGCTGAAAAGCCTCAAAATGATCAATTGCCAGCTTCATCTTGTCTACATTAGAGATCGTTGTGGTCTATGGCCTGACATTTCTTGGCATGTTTTCGACTAACCTGTTGTTGTAGGTATTAGTTCTGGTTCTAGACTTTTGTGGGTTTGGAAACTAAGCAGATGTATACAGCGGGCAGTGATCACCAATTAGTGCCTCAAGGGGGTTGATGATACCTTATGCTGCAACCATGAATGGTGTGGTATCGGCTTGAGGAATGTTTTCAATATTATTGGTTTCTGGATTTTTGTGTTTTTCTTATCCCATTATGTTTTTTTATTTTTTTAACGTATCTAGTCCAGATCATGTTTGCACTTTTGTGTGATGTTCTTTAGGGAATGTAAAGTGTCGTGCCACAAGCACAGTGGGAGCCAAATGATGTTGTGGATCAGTTTTCCTTGTTCCGGGTACCTACACAATGAAATGATCAGAGTAGTGGGTGAATGTCCCGATACTCCTCCGATGCTTAAGTAAATATGATAGAGTGATGGGTGTAAGACTTGGTTATTAAATGAGACTTACCTAGGGTAGCTGGTATTAACTAATTATATAACCGTGTAGTGCGATTAGTCCATGACTTTTTGATGTGGAATGCATAATTAACAGTATCGGACTAATGAACAATACCGATGTCCAATATCTAATCGAGTTATCTTTGAGCTTGATTTTTTCTCTCATTACTAAGCCTTTTAGCTCTTGTAACATATCAAATTAAAGCTTTCAATACGTAGATTAAGTTTAGTGTCTGACTTGTCATTAGCTATTAAGTTGTCATGGTAGAAAATGGAGTCAAAGTAATGACTTTGCTGTATGGTATACACCATTTACCTTCAGATGTTTTATTCCTAAGCCACCAACCATCTTCCTATGACATTCATTCCTCCACTGAATTGCATGAAACTTTTGTGCTACTAGTGTTCTCCCTCATAAGAAAGCCTACAATATACATTTCAATGGTAGAATAATCCTGGTCGGAAGTTTCACAGGCTGGATACAATATGTCGGTATATTACTAAGTATAAACTGAATCAAGAGGAACCTTGCAAATAAAGATAAGGTATGGCACTTCCATCGACTTAATTTTTGTTGAACCTTACTCAGCAAGAAATCATTAGTGGAGGGGTAAATACGACCATGCAGTAGAGGAACACCAAGATAGATGCCCAAGTTTGATGTTAACCCAAGTCCAATAGATGATGATAGAAATTCCGATATAGATTGGGTAACATTTTTTGAGATATAGAGTTGAGATTTCTCAAGAGTAACATTTTGCCTAGAAATGGAACAAAAGGACTGAAAAACCTTCTTTATACTATTTACTTCCTCATAAGATCCTTCACCAAGAAGAAATAAATGATATGCAAAGAATATATGTGAAACTCTAGGAGCTCCACAAGCAATACCCATAGGTTTACAACAGCCCAAAGTTATAGCATTCTGAATTTGGGAAGCTAGAACCTCCATGCATAACGTGAACTATGGTGTATACCATACACCAAAGTCATTACTTTGACCACATTTTCTACCATGACAACTTGATAATTAATGACAGATCAAACACTAAGCTTAATGTATGTACTGAAAGCTTTAATGTGATAAATTACACGAGCTAAGAGGTTTAATATCAAGAGAGAAACTTAAGCTCAAACATAACTCATTTAGACATGGGGATGGGATGCCGGTACTGTTCATTACACATCCTACATCGAACCTCCAAAGACTATCTACATAGTTACATGTTTAACTAAGAAGGTCATAGCCAACTACCAAAGCTACATGACATTTACTACCTGAAATATACAAACTCTTACAACCGCGTTATTGCTTACACAAGTTCTCTAACTTAAGCATCGGAGGAGTTTCGGGACACACATCGCAACTCTAACCATTTTACTGTGTAGGTATTTGGAACACAGCTAAAAACCCATAACATCATTCATCCTGAAGTCTACCTGCAACATCATTTGGTGCCCACAGTGCTTGTGCACGACTTGAACACTACATTTCCTAAAAGAACATCAAACAAACATGCAAACACGATCAGGAATGGCTACATCCAAAAATATAATAGGACAAGAGAAAGATAAGAATCTCCAAATGAAAAATAATGAAAACATCCCTCAAGCCGATACTGCATCGCCCAGGGATGTGTAACATCATTCATCTTGAAGTCTACCCACAACATCATTTGGTGCCCACAATGCTTGTGTACGACTTGAACACCACATTTCCTAAAAGAACATCAAACAAACATGCAAACACGATCAGCAGTGGCTACATCCAAAAATATAATAGGAAAAAAGAAAGGTAAGAATCTCCAAATGAAAAATAATGAAAACATAACTCAGGCCGTTACTACATCGCCTAGGGATATGGCTCAGGGTATCATTAATCCCATTAAAGCACTGATCGATGATCACCTAAGACTGTATATATTGGTGTAGTTCCCAAACCCACAAAAGTCCCGAACCGGGACTAATACCTATAACAATAGGATGGCAGCAAACATGTCCAGAGGAGTTAGACCACAGACCGCAGCAATTTCTGAGGTAGGCAAGATGAAGTTGGAAATCGATCACTATGAGGCTTTCTAGCTATTCTTACAGCAAAACAACTATCTCCCCGAACAAGCAAGTGAAGTAGTCGGATCATCAAACTAAAATGAGAAAAAGACCTGGATAATGGAGTAGTACAATCCAGAAGACATGATCCTCACAGGCAAGAAGTCCCCAAAGTTCCCCTCAGACCACAGCTCCACAGAGGAAATGACCCACCGCAACACAATGGATCCCCCTACAGCTGCAAACAAGGTTACATGGATTGGAACAAAGGGTAGACAGAGTGGAAGCCGAGATGCCAAAGTTCCGGCCTACCACAGCTTCACAAATCCGAAACTCAAACATGGAAAAATTCCCGTAGACTTTCAACTGCCCGCTATAGAGAAGTACAATGGCACCACAGATCTGGTTGGCAATCTATGATAAGGACGAGGTCCTTTTATGCAATGCCTTCTCCACCACACTCTCTGAGAGAGCTCTTGAATGGTATATGACCTTGCCACCTGCTTTTATCTCCTCCTTCAATCAATTGGGTGACGAATTTCTCAGCCATTTCATAGGAAGTAGCCAGCACTCACTGCCACAAGCCCACCTCGTGCACATTCTACTAAAAAAAAGGGAGACCCTCAATGAATAATGGACCCGGTTTAACGAAGAAGCGCTAAAGATCAAGGATTGCCTAGAACCAATTTACATGGAAGCATGCTGCCATGGGGTTGAAACAGGGCGACACGCCAAAAGCCTCACCGCCAATCATCCAAAAACGAGTAAAGATCTTTTACAAAGAGTCAGAACTTGGATTCGGGTGGAAGATTCGGATGATTTGGTAGGACGAAAGGTACGGTCAGTATCAAGGCCAGAGCAAACAAAACTTTGGGAATGAGCTGAAACTCACAGAGCCCAAGGCACATCCTACAGCCAAATTCCAATCAGTTCCGAATACAGCCTCTACCAAGCCGATGTAAGATGCAACCAAAAAGCCTAGAAAACAGTTTCAATTTAACCCTCCTTCCCACAATCATTTCAAAGGAAAGCCACATATAATGCAGGGAAAGGGGACATCAAACAACCCAAACTATACCCCCACTGAACACCCCTGGATCTACCATTTTGTAGAAAGTAGAAAGTTTGGGCATTCTGACACTCCCAAAGATTATGAACACTCCCGTGGAGAAGTAGGCTCAAGATCGCTAGTGCAATTTTTACCGAGATGTGGGACATTACACAAATGTTTGTTACCACCTGAAGAGGGAAATTAAGAGTGGAGTACAACGAGGTTTTCTCACTCAATTCATCAGTATGGTACATATCGTCTAACCCAACACACAACAGAAACAAGTGAAACCAAGGATCATTGAGATGATATCTGGTGTAAACTAGGATTGTCTGGAACCTCCAGAGAAAAAATTGAACATTGCTTCAACCTTTGTGGTGAATGATGGCATCCCCCTAGTGGTTTCAGTGATGATTGTAGATTGATTGGTTAAGAGAATCCTCATAGATACATGTAGTTCATCCAACATCTTGTACTATGAAGCATTCTAGGAGCTCGACCTCAAAGATGAGATAATCAAGTCAAGCTGCATTCCGTTGGAGGTCCAATGGGTATCAAACAAGTCTATGAGTTTGTTGTTGATTCGCCATCGGCATATAACTGCATATGGGGAAGATCGAGTTTGAACATCATGAGAGCACAAGTCAACACCTTTCAAAATTTGGTCATCGTACCATATGAAGGAACACAGTTTGTTTTGAATTGAGACATCAAAACCGTCCACACTTGTTACAAAATGGCGATTTCAAGAGCAATGCTGAAACAAAAGAACAAGAAGAAGGAGATCCGGGACTCAAAGGAGAATCGAATTGACCAGCAACAAAGCTAGAATAATATCAAATACATGCATCTCGCCTCGATCGAAAGGTTACTATCGGGAAGGCATTATCCATCCAGATGAAACATGAACTTCTCAATCTTTCAACAACCAAAATGTCTTTGCATGGTCTACAAAAGACATGGGGATGATTCCAAGAAAATTTGTTGAGACATCGATTAGGACTCCCCCAGAGTTGTAGTCCAGTACGTCAAGGGAAAAGATTTTACACTCCGGAGAAGAAAGAAGCCATAAAAGCAAACTTTGCAGATCTGCTTTCGGTTGGAACTGTAAGGAGAGTACAATTCTCGAAATGGCCATCCAATCCAGTAGTAGTCCCTAAACCGAATCATTTATAGAGAATTTGCATTGATTTCACTTCACTCAACTAGGCAATTCCAAATAAACCATTTCCGATTCCCCGAATCGACCAGTTGGTGTATGCAACTATAAGATTCTCATAACTTTGTTTCCTGGATACATACCATGGTTATCATCAAATCCAAATGGCAAAGGAAGATGAGGAGAAAACTTCCATCGTAACACCACACGGATGCCATTATTCTGTTACAAAAGGATGCCATTCGGCTTAAAGAAGGTTTGGAGCGGATTTTTAAGACATGATCAACTTGAAGTTTTCTCAACAATTGGACCACGACATGGAGGCATACATAGACGATTTACTTGTCAAATCCGCAGCTCAGCAATAACTCTTTTCGGATCTAGGAGAAAGTTTCAAAAAATGACACAGTACGGGCTAAAATTGAACCCCTGAAAGTGCTCATTCGGGGTTGAAGAAAGGAAATTTTTGGGGTACATGGCTTCCCAAAACGGAATTGAAGCAAATCTTGCAAAAATCCAAGAGTTAATGGACATTAAATTACCTACATCCATCAAGGAGGTCGAGAGGTTGACTGGCAGGGTTCCAGCCTTAAACAGATTTTTGTCAAAAGCGGGAGAGAAGTTCCTCCCATTCTATACATATTTATCTATATCACCTTATGAGGTGAGTTCCGTTTTATGTGCCTTACAGGTTCAAGCATAAAACCGGTATACTACATCAGTCATGTCCTCCAAGCACCCACAACTCAATATTCTACTTTGGAAAAACATGCACTAACTTTGTTAGTTACTGTAAGAGAATTAAAACCCTGTTTTCAACTCTTTCCAAATGTTCCTATCAGGAAAATATTAAACAAGCCCAATACAGTTGGAAGGCTTATGAAATGAATGATAGAACCTTTCAAATTTGACATACAATACTCGCCCTGGAAAGTAATAAAAGGTCTGGTTTTCTTAGACTTTGTTCTCGAATGCATAGTGCCAAGATCTGACCAAAATCAAAAATGAAATTTTGAAACTCCTCCGCATTATTGTTGGACATTGCATATAGATGGATCGACTAAGGGTTCATTCTGATAAGTCCAGAAGGAACCAGGTTTGCCTATGTACCGAAATACAACTTTCCCATAAGCAACAATGAATCTGAATATGAGGCCTTTCTAGCAAGGTTGAGAGTTGTAGAAACCCTCCACATCCCGAATCTCATTGCCACAACCGACTCACAGCTCATAGCCAGACATGACAATGGCAAGTGTGAAGCAAGAGAAAAAAACATGCAACAATACCTGGCCGAAATATGAAAATTCTTTTAGAAGTTCCGAGACAATAAAGTACAACATTTATTGCTCAAAGACAATGCAAAAGCTGACTTCCTTTTGAAAGTAAAGCAAGGAACTCAAATATAGGGAACATGGATTGAACCCCTAGAAAGGAAAAGCATCGACCTTCCACAGATCATGAATATGGAGGTCGAACCAACATGGAAGGTGCCGATGTAGCCGATGTAGTTCTACCCAAAGATCTGACAAAAGCCAAAAAAGTTCAGACAACTTCATCTTGATCTGTCAGATTGGATGGACAACTTTTCAAGAGAGCATATTCATGGCTGTTACCAAAATGCACTACACCGACTAAATTAAACTTATGTGTTAAGGGAGGTGCATGAAGGAATTTGAGATTCTCATATCGGAGCCATATCACTTGCCCGAAAGGTCATGAGAACAGGATATTTTTGGACAAGTCTCGAAGATGATGCGGTCAATCTGGTGAAAACCTACTGAAAATGCCAAATTCATGACAACGTACACCATCTTCCAAAAACTGAATTGCACTCCTTGAGCAACCCAATTCCATTTCATCAATGGAGATGGATCTGTTAGAACCCTTTCCTAAGGAATTCAGAGGAAGGGAATTTTTAGTGGTTGCAGTGGACTAGTTTACAAAGTGGATCGAAGTAGGAGCTTTAGCATCCATTACCATTCGAAAGGTGAAAGAGTTTTTCTGGGAAGACATCATTGTCCGGTTTGGAATATCCCAGATACTCATTACAGATAACGAAAAACAATTTGAAGCAAAAGAACTTCAAGACTTCTGTTTCGAACTGCATATCGATCACCGTTTCACTTCTATAGGTCACCCGTGAACCAATGGATTAGTAAAAGTATCAAACTGAATCATTCTCCAACATTTCAAAAAGAGACTTGACGATGCAAAGGGAAAATGGGTAGACTAATTGTACAACGTCCTTTGGTCACATCGAACAACTCAAATTGCCTGAACAAAAGAGTTACCATTCACATTATGTTTCGGCATAGGTGCTCTAATCCCTATGGAAATCGGAAGCTCTTCCCCCCGACCTCAATGCATTCAATGCTTAATAGAATGATCAGAAGTTAGTCGGAAACCTGAATCTATTGGAAGCAACACGAATTCGAGTTGCTCTCAGAGAATTGGTATACAAAAGGAAATTAGCAAGTTATTACAACAAGAAGGTTTCGAGGCAACAACTCAAAGAAAGACGATTTGGTTCTTCAAAAAAATGAAGCCAACAAAACACAAACCTTAAACTAGATCCAACTTGGGAAGGCTAGTATCTCATTGTGAAGGATAACCGGAATGGAAGTTATAGATGGAGGGCCATGGAAGGCAATGATGTAGCTAGAACTTGGAACGCAATGAATCTGAGAAAGTTTTTTGTATAAGATTTTCCTTTCTATAAAATCGGTACATAGTTTCGAATACATTTTGTAACATTACGGATTCAATAATCCTCTTCACTTAATGAAATTAAGTTTACAAAGTTGTTACTCGCATTACTTTAATTAATTTCATTCATTTTACTTTGGCAATCATCATAATGAAATTGAACTGGAACAAAAAAATTCTCATTTGATATATATCAACAAGATATTACAAAAGAATCTGGTATACAAAACTACTAAGCTAAACAAGTGCCACGCACCATCAAAAGAAAACAAAATAATCCGAAAGTTACATTTGATTCGGATTTTCCGCATCTGGAGGAAGTTGTGATGAAGCTACTGGATTAAGTGTTGCTTCCGGAGTAAAAACATTGGTGGGATCAAACCCAGTCCCAATTTCATCGACAACCTTGTCCACATCAGAATCCCGTTCCGGGGATGGGAAGGTGACTCACATATCGGGAATTTGGAAACCCACATCCCAGGGCAAAGGATAATCGAATGGATTCTCCATGATCGATTCAATGTGAGTAGACAGTTTATACTCTATGTTCTTGACTTTCAAATTGTCTATCACCATTTCGATAGCATCTTTGATCATGGTGAGGGATAGTCTAGACCATATGTTATGGAACTTCTCATGTTTGAAGAAGTCTCCTAACACTTCCAATTCCATTACGGGGTTCAAGATGCCCTCCCCATCCTCATATCGCCTCTTCAAGGCATCTAGAACTGCTTCGAGTTTAGTTCTATCTTTAGTTTCAACGAATAGCTTGGCCGAAAGCTCTTTGTCTCTGAGTTAAAGCTGTTGGATCTCCATACCCTTATTTGCCACCACATCCTCTAAAACTTTAACTTCTTTTTCAGAATTAGATACCTTGTCTTTGGCGGCTACAGGTTTGGTATCTACATCTTTTTTCTCCAAAGCCTATGCTTCGCAGTGGAGTTCTAGTTCCTCAACCCGATGATATAATTCAAAGTTGAACATTGCGGACTGAAGAAACAAACAACAAACAAAAGGTAAGGGAAGAAAGGAACAACAAGAACCATCAGGAATAGGTGAAGGAAAAATTGGCCGATAGCTGCAAGGAAGAAACAACAAAAAAACCGTAAAATATCAATGAAGGAAAATTTGGCAGATACCTGGAAACTGTGGAAGTAATGCATTCCACTTTACGTCCTCCATCAATAGAGTCTGGATATGACCTTGCTCCTTTGGAGGCAACACGTTCCAAAAGACCTCAAAGCCTTTATGCTGTTGAACATCTAGTCATTTTTCTTGATGTTCCAGTCTGGAACATATATTGGCCCCTTATCTTCAGCCACAGGTTCAAGTCTCTCCCCCTCAGCCAAAGTGCCCTAGACTCCCTTTTGCCTTTTTAATCTTTCCTCTTCAAAGTGAACCCACTTCCTTTTAAGGGTGGTATCACCTGCAGTATGAATCACCAGGCCTTCGTGATGTGATTCCTTGTAGGTTGAAGATTAGTTTTCACACAAACAAGAAAACTGAATCAAGTGTAAGAAAAGGACTCATCAAAGATTTGTTTGGGAGAATTAGGAAGACCTTTGTAAAAGATTCCATAACAACCATCCTCTTGATTTGTAGAGACTATTCAATACCTCACCCAAGTAATTGAAAGCCCAAGTTGAAGTGACTGTGAACCCTAGGAGGAAGTTCTAAGAACACTCTCAAAGACCAAGCTTTGATCTTGTTTTGGATAAAATCCCAAATGAAAGTTGTTTGTCAAAGTTAATTGTTGTAAAAGACAAGGAATAAGAAGGTATTTATAGTACTAAAACCCTAAAGTATCCTATCTATTGAAAGGCCTCAGATTACATAAAAAGAATGGCAGAAAAATGGATGAAAAGTCTGTATTGTCAAGCTAGAGGATGAAGCATCCGACGCTAGTCGCAGAACCGGATCTGGTGCCAGATCTCCACCTGAAACTTTCACTTCTATTCGGTGCCGGACAGCTACTGGTCACACTCCATTTTTTGCTTGTTTTCTTGGCCTTCTTTCTTCTTGGCTTTTCATGGCTTGATTTTGGGTGTTCCATAGTTTGTTTTTCAAGCCATCTTCACTCCTCTTTCAACCTGTACTTGAAGTATAAGTAATTGTAATTAAGCCTCCATGCTTCAAGCTTAGTTTCTTCAATGTAGGCATCATCAACATGTTGGCCTTCTTAATCCTTGAATTGACATTCTTGTATTTGAAGTACAAGACTTTGTACATAGCCCCATTGCACAGCATCTTTGGATATCCATCACTTCTATTCCTGGGGTTTTGGGCAAGCCTTTTTTCTGTATCGGCTTTAGTGGTAGTTTCCTTTTCTCAGTTGTAGACTGCTTGGCCTCAACCTTTTTTAGGAGGGTAGCTTTTGATCCTCTAGCTTTGTTCCCTCCAGTTTTGGATGCAGCTTTCTTTGGGGCATCTTTTTCAAGCCAGATCTTCTTTCTCTGAAAATTGACTCGGAATGTAAAATAAACCATTTTACACATAACAAAACTATAAGATTTGTTAATAGGAACTTCGATCGTTATCTCATAAGCAGGAATCTTACCCGGAATAGTTTTCTTTGGCTTACTGAACTTCGCCAAGGACGCTCCCAAGCTTACTGCAAAGGATTTTCTCTTAATCAAACAAAATAGGTCAAAACCCATAGTATAATAAGAACATATACTAAAGGACACTATACTAAATTCAACTCGATCACTGATTCCACCGAATCTCAGCAAGTCTGCTCCCCATTGTTCACCCACCTTTGCTTAAAATCCAAACTGAAAAATCTCAAAAACACTATCTTGCTCAGTTCAGTGACATAACTATCGGGTTCACTAGGCAACTTATTGTTTATAGACTTAAGGTTGTACCATGGAAACAATATCTCCCCAAAACTAGAATGCCTTACATAAAAATACTCATTTTTCCATTCGTGAATCTAGCAAGGACATTGTATCAATCTGGGAGCACCCCTCTGCCAGATCGTTTAAAAGAGCCCCCTTCCTTTAAGGGTCTTCATTTTCTGGGCGACAAGAAAAAGGGATCTCCACAGTTCTAAACTAAGAGTCTGATGGATATCCAAGGACACTACTCAATGAGGCTATACACGAAGACTTGTATTTCAAATACAAGTATCTTAATTTGA
>JAOXNR010016979.1:0-27925 GCA_028571225.1 Parsonsia alboflavescens
TTAGTTGACTAACTACCGTACTCATTAGTGTGCACGGTCAAGCACACACTATCATTTCTCTATATATATATATATATATCAAAATGCGGGTAATGTTTGTTGTTTAGTGGCATTCTTCAGATTTAAAAAAGAAGTAAGCTTTTTATTCAAAAAAAAAAAAAAATTTCAGTCATATCTAGATCAATTTATATGCTAATCCAAGATGATGTTAGTATTACTATTCCACCAAATAGAATATTTTCGACAGAACAAGTAAATTGTAAATATTAAAGGAAAGATAATTTTATTTCAATTTGTATATAAATATAAATATAAATATATACACACATTAAAAATGTTACAGAGAGTAAGGTAACTCACCAGCGCGCTCCTCTTTATTTGTATTCACTGAAATTGAATAGGAATTGACGGTGTGACAATCTTAATCAAATAATTATAGGATTTATTAAGAAAAAAAATCAGTTTATAATATAAAATATATTTACAAAATAACTACGGCCATATTAAATTTTTATAGATTTTGATCCCTTAAAAAGTTTCATTTAATATGGTGGATATATATGCCTTGTTTTCAAAACTAAACTCTTTTTTTCCTTGTTTTAAAGAAATTATTATTGATGGGAGAAATAGGGCATGATCCGGATGAACCGATTCGAACGAACCCAAGTATCGATTCGAATATCTAAAAAGTTCAAATCACAAGAGGAAAGGTGGGCAGCGACCTTCATCCTACCTACCTTTCAAGTCACCAACCTTAAAATGAGCTTAAGAGAGGTCTCACTGGACCACGACCTTCTACTCGGTGAGCTCTAATCCATCTCATATATTTTCCATACCACGATTAAATGTCTACGACTCTTAACACTAGCTATGAACCTATAATCACTCATCACGACCTTCTAAAATTGACAATCATGACCTTTGGCATTCACAAGTAGGTTGCGATATTTATTTAAAGGTTGTGAACGAACTTGGGACTCTCGACCAAAGACGTGCATGGCAAGGTATCCCAACCTAGGGAAACTCCATAATTCTAGGAGCAATTGGCGGATATGATTTCTCAATTATCCTAATTGTCTACTTTTACGTAATCGAAGAGTCACAATCAACATGGTAACCTATTATTCAATATATATTATCAAATCACACACTGTTCACAGGTTGATTAAGCTAATTTACTTAAAGATTACTCTCTCATAATACTAACTTAGGCATCAGAGTTATTCTCAGGGGGAGGTCAGGTGTCTGTTTCAATCGACCTCTTGAAAATCATGGTGGTAGCCTTGGAAGGAATCTCGGGAAGAAGAGATTACATATCGTCGAGGCATAGTCCTACAGCGTCTCCGACGGAAACACAACTACCTCGAAATCAAGGGGGTTGCATGCAACCAGATCAACCCCTACCTTCGGAAACAAGGAAGGTCGGGAGCTAGGATTGACTGGCAAAGGAAATATAGTAGGGGGAAAGGATTAACAAAAGAGTTAATGAAGGAAGAGTCCCACCCGTGGTTAACCTGATAGAAACCCTACGCAATGGAAGAAGTTATGACCTGAGGGATAGGTTCAACTGAGCAGCAATCTCCCACGGTCAATGACAAAAAGCAAGTCCCGACAAGCAGGGAAGCTCGATAAGAACTCCTCCTAGAAAAAGGATACCTCATCAAGGAATCCTGATTGAAAGAACAGGCAACGACGCTCGAGATGTAGCCCTGAATCCATTGAGGAGAGCGACTCTCCCAATGAATCAAGAGAGGAATGGGAACCAAGAAATACAGAGCAGTATGGACCTAATAGAGCCTTCACCATTTGTCCACAGCATAAGAACTACTCGAATGCCATTAGGATTCAAAGCACCACAATTTGAGGCAAAGTACGATGGCACAGGAGAGCTGCTGCAATATATAGATGAGTATGTTTCCTACATGGAAATGTTCGAGTACCCAGATCATGTCAAATGTCGAGCTTTCCGGTCCACATTGACCAAGAAAGCACAATCTTGGTTCAAAGGTATCTCAAGCTGGACGCAACCGAAAGAGTTATTCTTGAAGAACTATCAAAGCAACAAAAGGTGCGAGAAAGACATAAATGATCTCTTTAACCTCAAACAGAAATTTGGTGAAAGCAATAGAATCTATTACAATCGTTTTAACGACGAAGCAATGGAAATCGAGTAGAAAAACGATGTCATCTACATCACTGTTTTTAAACAAGGACTGCAAGGGGGTTATGTAGCTCTTAGGATGGCAAAAGAGCCAATAAAAACCTTGAAGGAGCTACAAACACTTCTCCAAAAGTTGATCAAAGGAGAAGAAACTGCAATCTAGAAAAAGATTCCTGGATTCGCCTTAACTACTGAGAAAAAGACCAAGGGACGACCTAAAAGCCCACAATCATCGAAAGGAGATAGGAAGGATCCTCATTCGAAGGGAGGAGCTTCAGATAAGAAAAGGAAGACCATTCCTGACCTAGTGACAACTCCTCTGACAACCTTGAGGGTGGAAGTATTGGTGGTCATGGAAAAGAAGGGTCTTCTAAAGCCATCAAAACTCCTCTGGCCAAGAGAGACATGGAAAAGTTCTGCCACTACCATAAGGACCATGGTCATCTCACAGACTACTATTTCGACCTCAAATGAGAAATTTAGAGGTTGGTAAAGAAG
Source organism: Parsonsia alboflavescens (assembly GCA_028571225.1). NCBI lineage: Eukaryota > Viridiplantae > Streptophyta > Magnoliopsida > Gentianales > Apocynaceae > Parsonsia > Parsonsia alboflavescens. The sequence goes on from JAOXNR010016979.1 coordinate 2,660, forward strand.
GGCCACTTACAATAATTTTTGGCTAGGAATACAGGTCCTGCAAATCCATCTCCTGCAGCTGCAAACCAGTAACGACTTCTTGTCAGAGAGATTGATGCCATCGAAAGAAGGTCGAATAGAGCTTGGTGTCATTCCAGATTGGAGATTTCATGGTATGAAAGATAGTGGTTAACATTGGAAGTGCAATGAATGTCTTGTAAAAAAAGGCATTCGATCAAATAGGGATAGATAAGAGCTTGCTCATAAAGTTTGATACTGCCTTGACCAGCTTCAGTGGCAACACAACCTTTGCAGAAGGGATTCTATGGGTTCCAACTGTAGTCTATTAGATGGCAAGGGGGATCACAGAGGTCATAGACTGGCTGGTGGTTGATGCACCAGGAACTTACAATGTAATTCTCGAAAGAAGAGTTGTCATGGACATGAGGGATGAAATCTCCTTGTTGAGCTATAGCATGAGGATCCAGTTCGGAGAAAGGTGGATCACCCTAGAAGGAGATAGATAGATAGATACCCACAGAATGTGACCTTGTTGAAGGGGATGCTGAGGCCTCGGTAGTGTCCGAGCAGGATGATTTCATCGACCTCCCAAAGAAGGATGATGAGTCTAGAATCTAGACTGCCAACAAGGGAGAAAGGGATTTTCTCAACTCAAAATTCCCAAAGAAAGGGATCAAGATAGGTGACATTTTGCCTTCCAGGATCAATGGGAAGCTCGTTGATTAACTTTAAAAATACCTGAAAGTTTTCACCTAGCGACCTACCGACCTTGAAGGAATTGATAGAAGGAGAGCAGAACACAAGGTCTAGTTTAGACTAGGAGTCAAACCAACAAAACAAAAGAAAAGAACTGTTGCCCTAGAAAGAAATGAGGTCAACGCCTTAGAAGTCCAAGCTATTCTCGACGCTGGGATCATGAAAAAGGTCTTGTACCCTAAATGGCTCTCCAATCCAGTGGTTGTAACACAACAGGAAGGGACACGGAGGATGAGTGTGGATTTCACCACACTCAACCAACATTGTTAGAAAGACTCGTACCTGCTCTCAAGTATTGATCAAATGGTGGACTTGATAGCCGGTTATCTGTAGTTGTGTTTCTTAGATGCATACAAGGGATACCATCAGATTCCAATGGCCCTGGAAGACATGGAAAATATCTTATTCATTATAGAGGTCGGGACCTACTGTTATACCAAAATGCCATTCGGTTTGAAGAATGCAGGGGCAGGATTCCAACGAGCCATGCACAAGGTCTTTAGAAAACAACTCGGGGGGAACATTGAGGTCTATGTGGATGACATTGTGATTAGGTCCAAAACCTCAGAAAACTTCATTGAGGATATAAGACAAACTTTCCAAATGATGAAAGCTACTCACATGAAGCTCAATCCTGAAAAATGCACCTTTGGGTTTCAAGATATCAAAATGAGGTATTGATGCCAACCCTGACAAGATAAAAGCACTTTTGGACATGGAACCTCCCAGAAGTATTAAGGAGGCCCAGAGTTTAACAGGGAAGATGGTAGCATTGGGACACTTCATTAGCAAGATGGCTAACGAAGGAGAAGTTTTATGACGTCTTGAACAAACTCAAAGATTTCTAGTGGACAGGAGATTGCCAAACAGCTTTCAAGAAGCTGAAAGAATTTCTGGGAAAATCCCCACAGCTTGTTTCCCCGAGGTTGGGAGAAGAAATCTTGATGTACTTAACTACAACAGAGAAGGCAATTTGCTCAGTGCTACTAGTAGAAAGGTTAGCTTTACAATTTTTAGTGTACTATGTAAGTCGTTTACTCTGAGGTCTTGAAATTAGATATTCGGACCTCAAGAAATTCCTGTACCTTATTGTTATTAATTCAAGGAAGCTTAAGCCCTATTTTAAAGCTTATACGATAAGAGTATTGACTAATCCGCCACTAAAGCAAGCTCTGGCAAAACTCAAGCTATTGGGTAATAAAATGAAGTGGTCGCTCGAATGCTCAGGATATCAGATTGATTTCAAACCGTGGGAAGCTATCAAAGCTTAAGCTTTCTTAGACTTCATAGAAGAGTGCACATGAGTTCGACTAGAGCTCACTAACACTTGTGCAACCAATGTATGGACCATGTACATTGATGGTTCCCCTGAAAAGTAAAATTCAGGTGTAGAAATTGTATTGATCAGTCCTAAGGAAGTGAGAATCAATTACTTTGTGAAATACAACTTCCCAACCTCGCATAATGAATTTGATTGTGAAGGTCTCTTAATTGGCCTAAGACTCATTAGAGCTCTAAAAGTGTAAAAATTGCATGCCAAAACTAATTCACAAGTTATAGCTAGCCAAGTCGCTGGAGACTACGAAGCTAGGGAAGAAAACATCATTAAATATCTCAAACAAGTAAGGGATATAACATCAAAACTTGAGTGTTTAATTGTTTGACCAATAGCCCAGCTAGTGTCCCAGCGAACTCTTGGTAGACCTTAGTTAGTGTGTCAGCCTCTGAATTTTGCTCTCCGAAAAGGTGGCAACTTTTAATTCACCAAAAACCGGAGAAAACAACCAGCAAAACAATTCTTAAAGCCAAAACAAACCCTAAACCTAATCGGAAACGAAAAGTAAAGAAATAGCTAAAATACCCCTAGAAAATAGTAAATTACGAAACTGTCACTTAAAACTGTAAAATTATGACAATGCCACTGAAAACAGAAAATTGTCCAAAACTCCATCCAAACGACTCTGAATGGTCGAAAAATGCCTTGCATCACAGGAAAGCAGTGACTTTGGTTTGTTGGGCCATTGTGAGTCACCCAGTCAGATTTGAGTTCGATCCGAGCTCATCTCAGTCACCTCGAGAATCCTGCCCGACATCAATTCGGTGTTTTAAGCAGCTCACGTCCTCTTCTTCAAACTTTCTGAATGTCGTGGAGCTGATTGTGGAATTCAAACTTGCTGGATCGATACCTGCCCCGCATCCGAACCACCTTGATCAGCAACCAGCTCTACGTTAGTAAAGGAGAAGGAGAATATGTCATTGAAGAAATGCATAGTGGAATATGTGGATCACACATGGGAGCCCAAAACCGTTGCAAAGAAGATATTGAGAACGGGTTATTATTGACCTTCGATGATCTCAGATATCGAAAAGGTTATACAAAAATGCACGAGCTGCCAATTGTATGGAAATAAGTAACATGTGTCTCCAACGAAGTATCAATCCATCAACACGTCAGTTCCATTCGATATTTGGGGTGTCGACATATTAGGACCCTTCCCAAATGGAGTGGATTGTATTTGTTATACAATATTGGGTAAGAAGAAGAAAAACACTACAATGTACTATTCTAGTACAAGTCAATCTTGTTTTTCATCTCCTGGAACCTCCAACGAGCTCGGCGGGGCTTTATCATCTACAGCTCTCTCTTGATCAATAATGTCCAAGGGACCTGCAGGATAATTAGTAATAGTCTCAAATGGAGGTCTACAAAAGGAAGATGGATAGCTCGGGAAAGGTTAAGTGCCTCATCGAAATCAATGGGTTGGGAATGAAAAGGATAATGCTTAAGTCTCCATAACTATGGATGATTTTGCTTTGAAGAGCAGAAAATGCCAAAAGGGGAATGCAATTGATCACCTTTTTTATGGTTGAAGCTTTTGTAGGTTGCTCCAAAGGTCCTTTCCCCTCCTCAAAAGAGCCCTCACCGGTCTATTCAACCTCGGCCAAGGTTTCGACAGCAGTGACCTCCTCTTGAGAGGTCGGACCTTGACCTCTTTGCTCCCATGGGAGAGGGATGACCGACTTTGGAAGGTACAGTTCGACATCAAAATCAGAGTCGGTCTTAATTTCCCTGCTAAGCTCTCGAAGCTTATCAATGACGTCCATATACTGCTCCATCATTTGAGGTCGGAGCAGGGACTCCACATAATCTTGGAAGGGGGGAATCCCTTCCAACTTGGTTAGAGAAAGGATGTCGTCTTTATCGCATAGTGCATCGTAATTCGCCAGCTGAATCTCCAGGTCGGTGATGCAATCTCTTTGCTGATTGACCATTGAAATCAGCTCCTAGCCCCTCTTCACAGTGATATTGAGAGTAGTGGAAAAATGCAGACTTTGAGTTCGAACACCAGATAATTTCTTCTCACTCTCCCGAAGGTGAGTTTGGACAGTGATGTAGTTGGCACGAACTTGCTCAGCTGTAGAGGTGAGCTCCTAGGTTTAATTTTTAAGACTAACCTTCTCGTCCTGGAGCTCGGTGATCAGTTTGGAGAACTCCTGATCCTTCTTTTCTCTCTCAACTTGTCTTCTCAGTCGCTCACCTAACAGGACTTGATTCCGAGAAATGAAGGGGAGGGGTCAATACTTAGAAGAATTGGCACAGAAAAGCTATGTGAAGACATGAAGAGAACTTATAGCTGTGTGGATAGACGCAGTAAATCTATCTAGTTCATCATTGGTAAGCTGTCTGCAAATGTCTCGATTGACATGTGGTGCACACTAAATCAAAAAGGATTGGGAATGTGGCCATTGGAACAGGGAGTCCGAAGACTCTGTTGTGAGGTAGGCAACCCACCTTGTAGTCCCTTCATTAGAGTGAGAGGCCAAGGAAAGCTTGCCCAACCACTTTATGGTCTCTACGACCTCTTTCACAGTGCAGCCATTGAAGTTGAATCATTGCTTGGAGGTCATAGTAGCTTTGCCCTTCTCGAAAGAGGTTGAAGGGAGCTCCTTCCCCTGTTGGGTAGATTGGGGGGTAGGAGAGTCGGAGATGACAATTTTGGCAGGTTATTCAGAGGCCCGTAAAACTGTAGCCTCAGCTTTCCTCCTCATGGCATTCCAAGTTCGACTTGCCATTGTCACCTTCTTGGTCCGAGATTGGGGAATAGGAATCTTGAAAGAGGACTCCTCAGTGGCCAAAGTAATAGCCGGAGTAGCAGCGGCAGCACCAGTAGCATTGCCAGGGTTGCTAGAATTGGCTTAGAAGGACACGGACCTTCCTTGCTGTCCTTGCTGAGAGAGAGAGAGAAAGGATTCAACAACTAGGAAGTCCTTATTGCTGTCCAAGTAGAGAAAGAAAGAGATGTTAGTGCACTTTTTTCGAACAGAAGAACTAAAGGAAATGTAATGGAATTTGAAAAATGGAGAAATTTAGTACCATTAGGAAGAATTCCCATAGTTTTTCTATGGGGATGGAGGTCGCAATCTACAAGACTTCCAATCCAACAAAGTGAAGAAAATGAACAGGCCAGATTGGTTGAGTCAACTCAACCTTCTCGACATTAGAATTGGCCAAGTCGATGAGGAAAATTCTATCCCTCTCATGCTCGCTGGATAGAGTAGGGAGGCAGTTATAAAAAAGTTTTATTAAGATTCTAGTCCAGGTATGGCTCAGCCCGAACTGGATTTGTTGGAAGTTTGGTGAAAAGGAAAGAGTCCTTCCAAGGTTCGCCTGAAGATTAGAATTGCCCTAATAGCCTATACCTATTGTTAAACTTGAGATAGCCCATCCTAGTTTTGCCTAAAGTTGTGGAAATGCCGACCATGAAGAAACACCTAAAGAGGTCCAAGGAAATAGGAATCCTACATAGGTGGCCGGTCTCTATGAACCCTACAATGGTTCAGATCGCATTGGGAAGGAGCTGAGCTATGGGAAAATTCCAAAAATAGGCTATGTCGAAGAACAGGGGATGCAAGTATGGCAAGAGAATGCCTCCCGTAAGATTGGTCAAGTGAAGGACTATATGTCCAACATGTCTATAGTTAGGATGCTTGGATTCCCGAGTGACTACTATGTCATCTCTGTTTAGAACCCTCTCCCCACTAATTTGAAAAATCTCTCAGAGACTTAAGGAGGATTTAAGAGAGAAGACTTCCAGTTCAGAAGGATGATAGACTTTGCTCTTGACTGCGAGGAGCATTAGCAGTAATGGGAGGCAAATAACGTATCTTGTTGTTAGAATTTGAAGAAGGAAGAGCCCTAGGAATCTTTTCTGTGCAAAGAGAAGGGGTGCTAGAGGAAGAGGATTGAGCATATGACTCTGAAGACATTTTTCAGAAAAGATGAGAAAAAGGAAATTTTTTAAAAAAAGTAAAGAGAGAAATGAAACTCATTCGTTGATGCTTGAAGAGCTGTGGAGATAGAAAGAAATGGTCTAACTTTAGAAAACTCACCGGACTAAAAGAGAGCGGAAGTTCGAGTTTTTATTGCAGAGAAGAAGTTCTGTTTGCAAGAGAAGAGTTTTGTTAAATCTTAATCTCTTCAAAACTTCTTAATTTATATTCGAGAAGAAGTCCTTTGGATTTCTGGAAAATATCAAGTACACATGAATCGAGACAACTGCTAAAAACTAAAAAGGCACGACACCTCTGAAACTAGTTGTTACAGAAAACAGAGCGATCCTTCAAATAATTTAAGTGCCACGATCTATGAACTCGTTGGACCTAACGGGTTGTAATGATGGAAGAAACGGGCATAACCTAGGTGAACCGACCCGAACCTAAAATGAGCATAGGAGAGGTCTTATCAGACCACGACCTTCGGCCCTATGCGCTCTAATCCATCTCAATCATCTTACATGTCACAACTAAATCTCTACGACTCTTAACACACTTTATGAACCTATAATCACTCATCGCGACCTTCTTAAAGGGATAGTCACGACTTTTGGCATTCACCGATAGGTTGCGAATTTAGTTTTAAGGTCATTAATGAGCTTGAAGCTCTCGACCAAAGATGTGCATGACAAGGTATCCCAACTTAGGGAAGCTCCACGATTATAGGAGCAATTGGTTCGATATGACCTCATAATTTTCCTAATTGCCTACTTTCACGCAATCGAAGAGTTACAATTAATAAGGTAACCTATTATTCGGTATATATTATCAAATCACACACTGTTCAAATAATAGATTGAGCTAATTTACACAAAGATTACTCTCTCGGAATACAAACTTAGGCATCGGAGCTATCTTCAAGGCGACAACCCATTCCGGTGATCTAATTTTTCCATTTCTAGTTGTGATTACAGAAACCATCACGGTTTCGAGTAACCAGGAGATTGTTTCCGATCTCCATCAATTATATTACAAAAATGTTAAGTCAGGTATTTTTTTTCTTTAATTACCAATATCTGGGTTAGTTCGCAAGCAACTCAACTGTTCTGCTATGAGCTGCAACTCACAGGGCTAGAGTATGTAGCAAGATCAAGTTCAACTCATGACCTGCATTATGCAAGCTTCTTCTTTGAACCACTTAGCCACACTCTTGGGTGTAGATGACGTGAATTAACAAAGTGTAAATTTCTTGGGTTAACTTAGAAAGAAGTTGTTGAAAGTTCATATTCTGAAATATACTTATTTTCATAAAAGTAAATATTTAATTTTATATATTAAAAGTTATAAGGAAACATATAATTTCTTTCCGGCCCTCCAATTAATGGAAGGACGAACCCTTCGTGACGGACTAGTGGATTCTTTGCTCTCTTGATATTGACTAAGTTTTCTTAAAAGTAATCTTGATGAGATCAGCATTGCATATATATTAAAATGATTGATTAACATATTACTCCATTGACTAAAGTCGTCTTAAAAGGAGTATTATTAATTCTCATGTTTTCATTACTTCCTTCATCATTAAATATAAGTTATTAATTTAATTAATTTTCTTTGTCATTTATTATAAATTATTATTATTAATTAATTAGTTATTTGAAGGTGATGAAGCTTGGTAACGATCTTCGGATCACTCAGAATTGTGATGGCGGCTGAAATCACAATCAGAATAGAAAATTAGATTACCGGAGTGGGCTGTCGCTATGAGGATAACTCTGATGCCTAAGTTAGTATTTCGAGAGAATAACCTTTGTGTAGATTAGCTCAATTTGTCCATGAACAGTCTGTGATTTGATAATTTATACTGAATAATAAGTCATCTTATTAGAGTGACTCTCGATTATGTGAAAATATGCAATTTGGATCATTATGAGATCATGTCACGCCAATTGCTCCTAGAATCATGGAGTCTCCCTAAGTTGGGATACCTTACCATGGACGTCTCTAGTCAAGAGCTATGCGCTAGTTAGCAAACTTTAAACCAACTTCGCGACCTTCCAATGAACTCCAAAGGCCTCGACTATCCTCTTTAGAAAGTCACAATGAGTGATTATGGGTTCATAGTGTGTGTAAGGAGTCGTAGACATTTAGTCATGGCATAGAAGATGTATCAGATGGATTGGAGCTCACCGGGTCGAAGGTTACTGTTCGTTAAGTCCTTTCCTCAACTCATTTAAGGTCAGTGACCTTTGATGTCAATGGAAAGAAGGTCGTTGCCCACCTTTTCTCTTAATTTGCAATTTGGCCTTTTAGATATCTAGGTCAACATTTGGATCTGTTTGGGTTAGGTTATCTGGGTCGCACCCTTTTCTTCCATCATTACTTCCCTTTTAAGTCTAGTGAGCTCATTAGTCGCGGCACCTAAATTATCATCTTTAAGTCTCGATCTCTAAAGGGTTGTGCTGTTTTTGGTAACAGCTAGTTTGGAGGTATCGTGCCTTATCAATGTTGGCAGTTGCCTCTATTCGTGTGTATCGAATCTTTTCCAGAAATTCAATGGACTCTTTCTCGTATATATATATATTAAAAAACTCCGAAGAGATGAAGATTTATGAAAACTCTTCTTTGCAAACTTGAGCTACCAAACTCCCCTTGAGCTTTCTCTTTCTGTCTGGCTATCCTTCCGGTGTTAGGCAACTTCTTCTTACTTCAAAAGCTTTTCCAACATCAAACAAGTCAATTTTTCTTTCCTTCTTTATTTTTTAGAAATTTTCTTTCTTCTCATCTTTTCGAAAAAGATGTCTTCAGAAACATATTCCTCTACATCAGGTACTCCTTCTCTTCGTACAGAAGAGATTCCTAGGGCTCTCCTTTCTCAAAACTTTGACAATGAAGTATACTATTTGCCTTCCCTCACCGTTAAGACCCCTCATATCAAGAGTAAAGTATATCATCCTTCCAAGCTTGAAGTTTTCTCCCTTAAATCCTCCATAGGTCCCTTGGAGATTTTCCAAATTAATGGGGAGAGAGGGTTAACAAAGATGACATCGTGGCTGCTAGGGAATCCGAGCATCCCAACAGCAGGTGTGTCGGGCAGAGTCCTTCACTTGCTCATGCTTAGGGGAGGGATTCTCTTACCATACCTTCATCCCTTTTTCTCGACATAACTTAATTTTGGGGGGTTCCCACACCCAACTTGTTCCCAACGCAGTTAGGTCTATCTTGAAGCAGCCATCTTTACCTAGTCCCTGTTTCCTTGGACCTATTTAAATGCTTTTTTAAGGTCGGCATCTCCACTGCCCTTGGCAAAACTAGCTTGGTGTATGTTCAATTCAATAATATAGGTTGTTGGGGCCCATCCAATCTTCTGGCAGACCTTGGAAGGACTCTTTTCTTTTTGCCAAACGACCAACAAATCTAGTTTGAGCTGAGCCATATCTGGACTGGAATCTTAATAAGACATTCAATAACGACCTTCCTACTCTATCCAAAGAGGACGAGAGGGATAGGATTTTCCTCGTCGACCTTGCCAACTTTGATGTCGAAAAAGTTGGGTCAACTCAACTAGTTTGTAATGTTCCTTTTCCTTGCTCTATAGGATTGGGAAGTCCTACAGATCGTGACCTCCCGTCTCTTAGAAAAACCATGGGGATTCCTACTAATTGTAGGAAATTTCTTTATTTCTTGGATTTTAGTAAATTTCATTTAGCTTTCCCATTCGAACATGAATGCCAAAATCATTCCTTTTTCCTTTGTTTTGTCGGCAATGAGGACTGCCTGGCTTTTGAACCCCTCTTCTCGCTCTCAACATTGACAGCAAAGCAGGTCGCTGTCCCTCAAAGCTCCTTATGGGGGTCTGAGGACCAAGAAAGTGACATAGCAAGTCGGGCCCAGAATGCCATGAAGAGTAATGCTGAAGCATCTAAAAGACCTGCGAAGATCATTATCTTCGACTCTTCTTTCCCCTAGTCCACCTAACGGGTTAAGGACCTCCCTTTGACCTCCTCGGGGGAGGGTAAAGGAACTGCAAGCTCTAAGCTAGTACTGAGCTTCAATGGATGTGCTACTAAAGAGGTTGCTGAGACCACTAAGAGGCTAGTTAAGCTTTCCTTGGCCTCTCGCTCTGCCGAGGGGACTAATAGATGGGACCCTGACCTTCCAATGGATTCCACTGACTCCTTATTTTAGTGGCCACACTCCTAATCTTTCTTGATGGAATGTGCACCACCAATCTACAAAGACATCTACAAATAGCTCACCGACGACGAGTTGGATAGATATGCCGCTTCTCTCCACATGGTAGTGAGTTTCCTAGTTTTTGCTTTTATGTTTACCTGTGGCCTTTGTATCAATCCTTCTGAATATTGACCTCTCTTCTTCTCTCTTTTTTCTTTTTTCAGAGCTATGCCTTCTTAGGGGAGAGGCTAAGAAGACAAGTGAAGAAAGAGAGAAAAGATCAGAAATTCTCCACCTTGATTACCGAGCTTCAGGACGAGAAGACTCGTCTTGAAAAGGAAGTCTGAGAGCTTGCCTCTACCTCTGAGCAAGCTTCGACCAGCTATGGCACTGCCCAGATTCTTCTTCAAGAGAGTGAGAAAAAATTGTCTGCTGCTTGAGATCAAAACCTACACCTGTCCATTGCCCTCGACATTGCTTTGTAAAAGGCGAGGATCTAATTTCAGTGGGTGATGAGCAAAGAAATCGCATCCACGACATGGAGAATCAGCTGGCAGACTATGATGCTCTATGGAATGAAGAAGGTAGCCTCTCTCTGACTGAACTGGAACGGATTCCCCCCTTCCAAGATTACGTGGAGTTCCTCCTGCAAGCTCTAATGATGGGGCTTTATGTGGACGTCATTGATAGACTCCGAGAGCTTAATAGTGATATCAAGACCGACAGTAATTTTGACGACAAGCTGTATCTCCCAAAGTCAGTCATCCCTTTCCCAAGGGAGCAAGAAGGTCAAGATCCAACCTTTTAAGAGAAGGTTGTTGCCACCGAGACTTTAGCCAAGGTCGACAGGCCAGTGCTGATCCTTCTAGAGGGGGAAAGGACTTCAGGAGCAAGCCACAAAAGCCTTGGCCACTAAGAGGGTGATCAATGATATTGCCTCTCTAGCACTTTCTGCTCCTCCATGTAAAATCATCCATAATTATGGAGACTTGCTTAAGAACTATCCTTTTCATCCCCAGGCCATTGATTTCAATGCGACATTTGACTTCTTTCGAGCTATTTGTCTTCCCCTATTGATTATCCCACAAGTCCATCGAGTATCCATGATCTTGAAAGAACTGTTGCAGGCAAAGCCCCATCGAGCTCACAAGAAGTTCCAGGAGAAGAAAAGACTGATATGTAATAGAATAAGTCTTTTTAAGGCTTCTATATTGCCATTCTTCTCCTTCTTGCTTTATATTGATTGGCTAGATAGTTGTACATACAATGCTCATTTTTTAAGCTCATATTCCTACTTTTTAATATTAACTGAATCAATAGGTTTGTTTGTTACCTCTTCTTTCATAAACACAGTTGCATGAGAATCATTCAATTTCCTGGAATTGTCTTTGTTTTGTCCCAGCGCTTAGAAACTTGCTTGGTAAAACTTGACTAGATTTGAAACTTATGCAAACAAAAAGAATTAAGATCACAATAAGTTCTGTGAACTTATCTATTAGTTAAGTCTCTGAAACTTGATATTCATTTGCAAAGAAAAAAAGCCCCGAATAGGTTGTTGAAGTTGCCTTGCTATCCGGCGAGCTTCTTCAACTTTCAGCTAAGCACCCCAGTTGAAATCACAATAAGTTCTGTGAACTTATCTATTAGTTAAGTCTTTGAAACTTGATATTCATTTGCAAAGAAAAAAAACCCCGAATAGGTTGTTGAAGTTGCCTTGCTATCCGGCGAGCTTCTTCAACTTTCAGCTAAGCACCCCAGTTGAGCTTGTGAAGCTTGGATAACCTTAGGCATAGAATTTCTTTAAATGGAAAACATTCCAAGGCCTTAGGAGCTACCCCTCTTTGAGATCAACGAGCTAATAGCTTCCGCCTTTGTGAACTTCTTGGATTATATAAGGTCCTTCCCACCTTCTTGTAACTTTGACATTTGTTCTTACTTTTTGACATCCGACCTCTTGAGGCCATTTCTCCAACTGTGAAGTGCTTCTCTTTTACCTTTTGGTTGAAAAGATTTATAACTTGTTTTTTATACCTTTAGTCAGCTTCAGCTTTAGTCCTGACTTCTTCAAAAAGGTCGAGGTCTGCCCTTCTCTCCCTGTCATTTAAGACTGAATTGTATTCAGTTAATCTCAAGGATTACATCCTAACCTCTATTGGCATTACAGCTTCTGCACCAAAACGTAGACTAAAATTTGTTTCTCCAATAGCTTTCTTAGATGTGGTTTTGTAAGCCCATAGGATGCTTGGATTTTCTTCTGGCCAAGAAGGTTTTCGACCTTTCTTGTCGAGCTTGGTAAGCCTTTTCTCGAGACCTTCCAAATTTGTTCTGTTCGTGACCTTGGCCAATTTGTTCGCTTGACAATGAGCTATAGAGGTTAATCTCTATTCTATATTCAAGTTTTCATAGAAAGTTTTGAAGGCATTACGCACAAATTTCCTTCCATTGTCTAAGATGATACCTCTGGAAATCCCAAACCTACATACAATGTTCTTCCATATGAAGGACTGCACCTTTGGTGAAGACACTATTATCATTGGTTCTGCTTCGACCCATCTAGTTAAGTATTCTATAACCACAATCAGGAATTGAACACCCCACATTCCATTTGGGAAGGGTAATAATATGTCGATGCCCCTGTTATCGAATGGAACCGACGTGCTGATAGATTGATACCTCATTGGAGGCACATGAGACTTAATTCCATGCAATTGGAAGCTCATGCATTTTTGTATGACTCCTTCAATATTTGAGATCATCGAAGGCCAATGATAACCTATCCTCAGTATCTTCTTTGCGATGGTTTTTGCACCTATGTGTGATCCACATATTCCACTATGCAGTTCTTCAATGACATATTCTCCTTCTTAATTACTCAGGCATTTGAGCAGTGGCCATGTATACAACCTTTTGTACACTTCATCGTCTCCTATCAGGACATAGAGAGGTGCCCATTTTCGAATTTGGTGAGCTTTTTTGGCATCTCCTCAAGGAATTTGTAAATAGGGTATATCTGAACTGCCAAGTACTCTTTAACCAAGGTTTCCTCTTGGCATATGCTCAAAGAATACGAATATTCAACAAATAGCTCGGCTTTGGTCCCCACGAGCTCCTAGTAAAATTTCGATAGTGTATCAACCTTTGAATTTTGCTCTCAAGGTATTTGTTCAATGAGGAAATACTCAAATTTTGATTTTATGTATCTTGTTTGAGATATTTAATCATGTTTTTTTCCATAGCTTCGTAGACTCCAGCAATTTGGCTAGCTATAACTTGTGAATCAGTTTTAGCATGCAATTTTTGTACTTTTAAAGCTCTCACGAGTCTTAGACCTGCCAAGAGAGCTTCATACTTGGAATCATTATTCAAGGTTGGGAAGTTAAATTTCACAGAGTAACGGATTTTCATTCCCTCAGGGTTGATCAACACAATTCCCCCACATAAATTTTCCGTTTCAATGGAATATCGTTGTACATGGCCCATACATTAGTTTCACAAGCGTTAGCAAGCTCTAATGGAACTCTTGTGCATTCTTCTACGAAGTCTGAGGGAGCTTAAACTTTGATAGCTTTCAAATGTTTGAAATTAATCTAATATCTTGAGAGTTCAAGTGAACACTTCATTGTCCCGCCCGATAGCTCGGGTTTTGCCAAAGCTTGCTTCAATGGCAGATTGGTCAATACTCTTATCGGGAAAGCTTCAAAGTAGGGCTTAAGCTTCCTCGATGTTATAACAATAAGGTACAGGAATTTTTGGATTTCCGAATATCTAATTTCAAGACCTTGGAGCAAACAACTTACATAATACACTGGAAACTGCAAACCTGACCTTCCTACTAGCAGCACTGAGTTGACTGCCTTCTCTATCGCAGTTAGGTACATCAAGAGTTATTCTCCGACCTCATGGAAACAAGCTGTCTGGAGTCTCCTAGAAATTCTTTCAGCTTTTTGAAAGTTGTTTGGCAATTCTTCATTTTTTCAGGAAGTCATAAAACTTATCTCCTTTGTTAGGCATCTTGCTAATGAAGCGTCCTAATGTTGCCATCTTCCTTGTTAACCTCTGGACTTCCTTAATGCTTTTACCTTATCAGGGTTGGCATCAATGCCTTGTTCTGATATCATGAAACCAAAGAATTTTCCTGCTGAAACCCCAAAGGTACATTTTTCAAGGTTGTGCTTCATGTGAGTAGCTTTCAACTTCTGGAAAGTCTCTCTTACATCTTCAATGAAGTCTCTGAGGTCTTGGACTTAATCACAATGTCATCCACATTGACCTTAATGTTCCTCCCGAGCTGCTTCCTAAAGACTTTGGGCATGGCTTGTTAGAATTCTGCCCCTGCATTCTTCAAACTGAAAGGCATCTTGGTATAACAGTAGGTCCCGACCTCTATAATATATGAGGTCTTTTCCATGTCTTCTAGCACTATTGGAATCTGATGATACCTTTTTAAGGCATCTAAGAAATGCAACCATTGATAACCAACTGTTGAATCTACCATTTGGTCAATGCTCGGGAGCGGATATGGGTCTTATTGACAATGTTTGTTTAATGTGGTGAAATCCACATACATGCTCCATATCCCTTCCTTTTTCAGCATAACTACTGGATTGGCAAGCCATTCAGGATACACGACCTCTTTCAAGATCCTAGCATCAAGAAAAGCTTGGACATCTCAAGCTATGACTTCATTTCTTTCTGTAGAGGAATCAGTCCCTCCTCTTATGAGTCCATATAATATTTACAAAAAGAGAGGATCGTTTCCTCCAGGCATCAGATCTATTCGACAGTTACTCAAATCCACAGTCCCGAAGACCAAGGAGTATGTCCAGTCCTCAAAGCTTGATCAATGCGACATTCTGTACTCCTCCAAAGAGCAATATGTTACCCTTAACATACTTCCAGAGATGATAGCATAATGGAGAGTCGAAGGATACACACACCTTCACCTTGGTGGCATCAGGCTTGTCCTCACCTCTGGCAGCAGAAAGAGCCACCCAGTCACTGCTTGAATTGCACTACTGGATTCAAGATTACTCAGCTACGAGCAGGTAGTTATTGGCACGGTAATCACTACACTCAACTCGGCAAGTGTTGTCTTGACACTGTTCCCAAACTATGCCATATCTCTCCAAGATCCGAACTTGTGCACAGCCTTGAAGGTTCAACTCCAACTCACCTGCACATCTCTCACTCCAACCTCGATGATGGCGATTTTGCATCATCAGTTGGTTTATCGACTCCAGAATCATGCCTTAGATCTACACAACAGTGGATCTCCAGATGCTTTAATGAGCTTGGCAGATTCAGCCACTAAAGTCCCCACCTTAATCAAAATTCCAAGACAAATCAGAAGGGAAGATCTCTAGAAGCTCATTCCCTTAGAATAGATTACCAATTATGAGAATCTTCACCGACAATAGGAACCGGTCCAAGCAACAGTCCAGACTTCTTTCAAAGTTCCTCAGAAGGAAGAATCAGGATAGATCTTCACACAATTAATGCTTAGACCATATGACCCAGGAGGTCAGAGCATGCAAAAGAGGGTACCGATACCTGTTTCAACCACTTGGCTGAGCCTAGCTACACATCTGACATCAACGGCCATTTCATATGGGATGTCCTTGGATTTGGTCTTTGTGATCCAGAATGCTCGTGTGAAGAAAATAAATCACAAGAGGAAGATGAGGTTCCAAAGAGAAAGAGGCGGTCTAAAAAGAAATCTGGAGGATGTTCAACCAGACGACCTCCACCTGATGATGATGAAGGCAAACCGGCGGCAATACCTGTTCCAAGGCCTTTTACTGGCTTTGAAAATTTTTACAGCCCTCATCCTAGAAGATCAGCCTTACTACCGATGGCCAAAAAAAATCCTCCATCTATCTATTCGTCCATCAAGAAGATCTTAAGACAGATGACGGAGTATCATGAGCCATCCTCTTGCCGCAAGAAGTCAGCAAAAATTACTCAAAGCAGGTCAACTCCAATACCATGCATGATGAACCGACCTCAAGGAGTACCTATGCTGTAGACTTTCCACCCTTGGAAAGAAGAGAGAACGAGCCAGAAAGACGAACCTCCCGACCTTACATATCTCAGAAAACAGTTGATGAATACGGGAGACATGTTCCTCTCAATCAAATAGAAGAAGTCCTCAACTAGCAGACTGACAACGCCATTGCCCAAAATCGTGTCCTAACACGAATTGATGATAGAGTCAAACAAGTTGAGAAGAAGATTGACCACGTAGAGAAGCTTTACCTCGACATGGTAAACAGATACAACACCCTTGATCGAGACCTCAAAGAGATGATTTGAACCGGCACCACTTATTGTAGTGAGTTTGATGAAAAATGACATGAGATCCGAGACTTGAAGAGACAACTTGAGCATTATGAGTTAAGAAAGTCTCAGGCAGCCCCGGCTCCGTTATCTCCATCACAAGGCTTCTCCATGCTCGGCATTCCCAACAATCGTCCGACTTTCCACACGCCAACTCCACTCTTTGGTGGAACCACGAAGCTTTGTCCCACCCAGGGCCGAAAAGACTATTGATTACAGCATGCCAGACTCAAACTTTTGCGTGAATTGGGTGAAGGAGCATCTATATGTTCCTCCGACAACAAAGTAGAAGCATTCACGCTCAACTACCAAGGCTGAAGCCTTCCAACCAGAAAGTTCCAGACATTCCCGCAAAGACAAGGCAAAGGCACCTGTCCAGTCAGATGAAGTCCAGCGTCAATCTCCAAGGAAAGAAGACTTCAAAACTTCGGTTCAACGAAGGCTAGTTCCACCTAGACAACCTGATCCGGTTATTCCAACAAGTTCCACGAGACAACCAGATCCGATCATTCCGACGAATTTTGCAAGCCAACCTGATCCGGTTGTTCCGACAAGATCCACAAGACAGACTGATACAGCCTTGCCAAATAATCCCCCACAGCTCACTGTGTCCTTCCAACTAGATAAAGTTCTTACAAACTCCATGGAAGACCATGAGCGTGATGAAACTTCAACATCATCCTAAGATTTAAATGAAGATCCAGTGTCTGATGAAGTTTCAACACCCTCCAAAGATTCAAGTGAAAATCCACTGTCTGATGGCGTTTCAACAGACTCCAATGACATATCCATGTCTGAAACATCCTTAGAAAACTTTACTGAATCTACTGAATTCGGAGAAGAAAAGATGGACATCTTAGGGATCCTCATGACCACTCCAAGAAATTCAGATCGACCACATATGCTAAAGTCCATCACAGTTACGAAGAAGACACAGATGACAAGTCCATGGGAGATAACCGACCACCATCCCCTCAAGCTACTCCTCCATAGAAAGCAACAAAGACAACTTGTTTCACCTTTGATGACATTCCTGTTAGTAAGAGACGACAAAAGGTTCCAAGAAATGTCAGCTTGGGTTCATACACAGTTGTTAAAGGGAGTATCTCTAAACCATATCCTGTCTAAATTCTTTAGTAGATCTGTTGGCACATTGCATGATTGGTTTTTATCTTTAGATGCCATTGACAGGCACTTATTGCTTACAAATTCTTTGGACTTTTGGATTAACGTGATATTTAAGGAATTTGTAGGTGATTATTCTCTTGAAATCAAACAGGCGAGAACAGAAATTTTCAAGATGAAATGTTGTTCTTTAAGGCCTAAAGACATCAATAGGCACTACAAAAGAATGACAGAAATTTTCTATCACCTCGGTGGAATGAAGGACCCAAATCCCAAGCAAGTGCGTATCTCCTCACTACTAGAAGAGATCCAACCAGAGTTGAACAAAATGATTGAGCTTTCAGGAAGCACTCTGGCCAGCTTAGGACTTGCAGAAATCCACCAAGCCACATTCACATGTCTCGAGAAGCTCTGTGAAAGAAGAAAAGTCATGGAAAACTTCTTCCCCGGAAAACAGAAGCTCGAGAAGATTTGCAACATAAATTATGAGATTGGGTGCCCCAAATCAAAGAAATGCAACTACGGGGGCAAGGTGACAAAGAGAAGACCTTTGAAGCAGAAGAAACACAAATCAAAGAAGAATCTGAGATATTTCAGATGGAAAGCATCTCTCAAACGAAAATCAGATAGATGCTACTTCTGCAAAAAGAAAGGCCACTTCGGCAGAAATTGCCCAACCAAGAAGGCCAAAGCTTCAAAGCTTGTAACACAACTAATGGTCGACCATCCAGAATCTGATGTTGAATCAGTGTTCTCTGAGCAAAGCTGTCCCGACCAAGGTACTACCTTTGCCACTGAAATTTTTGAAAATGATTCCTTGAAAGAATCTTGCTTACTAGTTTTTAATCTTACTGAAGCTTCAAGTATTAATTCCTTAACTAATATTTGTCCTCCACATGTGCAGGTCTCCTTGTTGACGTCTAAGTATGCCAAACCAGTGAAGGTAATCGGGTTCTTAGACACAGGAACCATGAAGATAATGATGTATTCCGAAATTCTGCCACCAGAATTTTGGACTAATACCGATGCCCAGTTTCAAGCAGCAAATGGAGAAATCTTCCAAGGCAGTCTCATTTCAAAACATCTAGTTAGAATAAAGTTTTTCCCTGATTGCATAATTTGGATTAAAGTTTTTGGGAACAAACTTCACGGTAAAGATGTTCTGATCAGATGGGATGGTTACCCGAAAGCTGAAAGACTTCGAGTCCTTCCTCATGGCATCCGATACAAACATCATTTCCATCCTTTTACTCCTGTCACTAATATGTTTTCCATTTCTGATACTACTGGTAAATTTTTATCGATAGCTAACATGTTACGGAATTTTTGTGCAGATTCTCATGCCGACTTGAAACATAAAAGTCCGCTTTGGAAAAATGAAAAGTTCTTTGTTAAGCTTCCTCTTAAGCTTAATGATTATATCAATCCAACAAAAGCAACTCATCCAGGAAAGATTCCAGACGACCTAAGACTTGCCCAAGAAGAATGTGCGCAACTGCTACAACAAGGTTTAATCGAGCCAACTAGTTCTAGTTGGGCTTGCCAAGCCTTTTATGTCAACAAACGAAGCGACCAAGTTAGAGGTAAGAAAAGGTTAGTCATTAACTATAAACCTTTAAACTAGCTTTTAAAAGATGATAAGTTTCCACTCCCACAGATTCAAAACCTTTTTACTCATCTAGCGGGAGCAAAAATCTTTTCAAAGTTTGATTTGAAATATGGTTTTTGGCAATTATGAATTGCACCTGAAGAATGTTATAAAACTGCTTTTTGCATTCCTAATTCTCAATATCAATGGAAGGTGATGCCCTTTGCGCTAAAGGTAGTTCCTTCAATTTTTCGAAAGGCAATGACAAAAATTTTTCAGCCCATTCTTCATAGTGCTTTGATATACATTGATGATATCCTTCTCTTTTCAAAAGACGATGAAGCCCATTTGTCACTATTAGAACAGTTCTTTGACATCATCAATTGCCAGGGTATCATGATCTCTGAAAAGAAAAACTTCATTGGCCTCCATGAGATTGAAGACCTCGGTACGGAAATCTCAAATGGTAAAATCCAACCAAGTCCTCACCTTGTTGAAACTCTTCCTTCTTTCCCAAATGAGAACTAGTCCGTAAAAGAGATCTAACATTTCCTTGACATCATTAAATGTGTCAAAGGCCTCCTTCCCGACTCTTCAAAATACATCAGCCTGTTGTCATAGTTTCGGAAGAAAAAACTGCCACCTTGGAATCCTGAACACACCAAAACTATCCGAACCTTTAAACATATGTGTCAACAACTCCTTTAAGATTACGATCTGCCCATAGGTCCCAGAATCGAAGATTTGGATACAGGTAATAAATCTTTAGTGAAGAAAAATGCCTTCTCTTTTCCATAATTGCCAACAGAACCCAGTATCCTAACCAACCATTTATCCGAACCAAAAAATAACCTTTGTTGAATCCTTTCTTTGACAGCCTACCAAAATCTATACCTGTCATGTTCACGATCCTAGAATTCTATCCACCCGAACTAGCCCATTGTGACACAATCGACCAGGTCAAAGAATAAGCTAGAAAAACCATGTTCAAGCACCGAGCCTTAACCTGCCAAGAACAATTTCACTTCCGAGATGTGTCTTTTGATCCAGACCAGCCTTTTAGCAACATTGCAATCTTTCCTCGGGCATAGTCTATTTATGAAGACAGGTTTAGATATCTGTGGACTCTTGCAATCCTTTGTTACTATCCTATAGAAATTGAGATTCACATTTTTAAATTGTTTTTTGCTAATCCTAACCACTTTGGCGACACATTGCCATGGTGATATCTCACGCTCTTTCGAACAACTCAAGATTGGTACGATGATTGCTGCCAAGACCTCTCAGGCAGTCCAACAAAGGTATATCAAGTGTACATTGTGCACTTAGATTATCTTATGGCAAGGCACACAGAATTTCAACAGATTTATTACAAGCCCATGCCTTCTCCGCGAATCAACAAATAGGCCTTATCCAGAGAATTATTTTCTCAACCATATATGAGCAGAGCTCGTGATGTGCTTTTTGAGCACTTGAAGTCTAAAAATGTCCTCCAACAACCACCAAGTGCAAACTATGCAGACATCTTTGAACAAGATAGCCAACCCAATGAAGACTTTATTTGGGATGGGTATCCTTCACACTGGAAAATCCACATTCCAAAGGATTATCAATGATGTCCCCTACTCCAAAATCAACCAAGTCAGCCGTGCACCTCTGCAACTTCAGCCTCAAGAAGTCCTAGAACTATTCAGGACTCCTAACGTCACATGTCACTAAAAACGGTTCAAAATCAGCTTTGAAGAGAATGTCAGATGAAAAGAAAAGCTCTACAACCCCATGCAAAGAATTTCGGCCAGAAAAGGGTTCCATCTTGCACCTGGATTTTCTAAAACAAACCAGTTCACATGAGGCAGAATTTTGGGTTCTCAATCACCCCTTTCAGCCAAAAATCAGTTGAGTTTTTACTATTTTCATCCCAATAATTCTCAATTGTAGTTTCAGCCAAGATAGAAGGTTTTGTCATCATAATTTTTCTGTCAAGGAATCATTACTGTTTTCGTTCAGCCTTAGTATTTCCTTCAAGCATCAATAAAACCGGCCAAGGAAGCAAACATGTCAAGATGAAAATTTTCTGCCAAGAGAATTTTCTACTATTGAAGTGTTTTGTTTCATTCAGCCGTATTTCAGATTTGCAGCTGTATTTTCTCCATGTTTCGTCTAACTTTTAGAAGAATAAGATGCTGCCTCTCATGCAAGAAGCAACCAGCCCAACAAGGATGTCCAACCATGCCTTCTCAAACAGTATGAGCTGAATATTCTCTGCAGGTTTTGTCTTCTGAGAACAACCACATGTTCCAGCCTTCACGCATTAGAATAAAGCTGTCCACCATGAAGGATTTGCATTGCCACGTCTTCACTATGAACAGCAATGTCTTCTGCCTGAAGTTTAGTTTGTTTTGTCCATTTTCATAGGTGTCTTTCCAAAATAACGTTGAAGCCACTCAGCCATGCAATACTCGGCCTCTTCAGCCACGTTGCCAATCTTGGTTTCACTTTTCAGTTTGTCTCATTTGCATTGTAGTCATGTTTTATGTTTACGTGTCTTAGTGGGTTTTGTCCCTTTGTACTACGTGTTGTTTTCTCTTGTACGTGATGTAAGTTTTATTTCCATATTGTATTTGTCTAAGTAATGTAATCTGTCCTATGGTCTCTTGTAAGCCTGCCATTATAGTCTACAAAATGGCTTGACATGTGATCTCGAAAGACAGAAGTTAAGTTAGGTTGAAAAGTTAGAAAAAAAAAGAGTTGAAGCCTTTAGGGTTTCCAGTCTTCTAAGTTTTTTAGAGTGTCTACTGTAAATATTTCCGAACAATAATATGATAAGTGTTTTCCTTTCAATGAAGTTCTAAGCCTTTCATTTCTCTCTCCCGAAATCTTTTTGAATTCCTAAAAGAGTCTATGAACAATGATAGTAATCCCCGGTTATAGGTGATTCTATAACAACAATAAGTGAGAGCAAGTACCATCCCTTGAGTGGCGAGTTAGAGGAATCGGAGAAGTACCTACTTAGCCAAGGAGGGCACCTAGGGGAAAAGAGAAGTACTCATGAGCCGTGTCCAAGGGTAGGTGCTTGAACCCCGTTGGTATCAGGGGTAGGTGCTAGAGCCGTGACGCTCTTGGCCAAAGGAGTTTCGAAAGGTCTTAGTAGCTTTAAAAGCTTTTCCATGACCACCAAGATTTCCGCCCACGAGGTCGTCAGGGTGGTTGTCACTAGGTCAGGAACTATCTTCCTTTTCTTATCTAAAGGTAGCCCCTTCAAATGAGGATTCTTCTTGTCTCGTTTGGATGACTGCAGGCATTTAGGTTGCAATTAGGATTCTTTCTTAGTAGGTGAGGTGAATCCAAGAATCTTTTTTCTGGATTGTCATTTCTTCTGCTATGATCAATTTTTCGAGGAGCATTTGTAACTCCTTGATAGTCTTCACTGGCTCTTTTGCCAACCTAAGAGCTATATACCCCCTTACGGTCCTTCTTTAAAAGCAGTGATGTAGATAGCATCATTTTTCTACTTGATTTCTACTGCTTTGTCGTTAAAACCACTGTATTAGCTTCCGGTGCTCTCACCAAATTTTTGTTTGATGTTAAAAAGATCATCGATGTCTTTCTCGCACATTTTGCTGTTGTGATAGTTCTTTAGGAACAACTCCTTCAGTTGTGTCCAGCTTGAAATACTTCCTTCTGGAATACCCTTGAGCGAGGATTGTTCTTTCTTGGTCCAAGTGGACTGGAAAGCTCCACATTTGACATGATCAGGATACTCGAACATTTCCAAGTAGGAAACATACTGATCTATATGCTGCAGCTGTTCCCACGTGCCATCGTACTTCACCTCATCTTATGGTTCTTTGAATCCTAGAGGCATTCAAGCAGTTCTGATACTGTGGACAAATGGTGAAGGCTTCGGTAAGTCCACATTGCTTTGTACTTCTTGGTTCCCATTTCCCTGATTCACTGGGAGTATCGCTCTCCTTGGTGGATTCAGGGCTACCTTTCGAGTGTCGCTGCTTGTTCTTTCGATTAGGCTTTGTCGAGGAGGTATCCTTCCCTCATGAGGACTTCTCAGCACGATCTTCCCCGCTCATTAGGACTTGCTTCTTGTCGTTGACCTCGGGAGATTGCTACTCGATTGAGCCTATCTCTCAAGTTATAACCTCTTCCATTAAGTAGGGTTTCTCTAAGGTTAACCACTGTTGGGGCTCTTTCTGCATTAATTTTTTCACTAATCCTTTCTCCCTATAATCTTTCCTGTGCTAGTCCCCACCTCCCAACCTTCCACGTTCTGCGGAAGGTCGTTCCTTGTTTCTGGAGGTAGGGATTTATCTGGTTGCATGCCATCCCCTTGAACTTGAGTTAGTTGTGCTCCCTTATGAGATGGGGCAGGACTTCACCCTGTTGATATACAATCTCTTCTGCCAGAGATTCCTTCCAAGGCCACCACTATGAGTTCAAAAAGGTCAAGCGGAATGGACACTCGACTTCAGCCTGATCTTTGTGGTCTGGGGTTATTGCCATTGTCATTCTGGTTAGGGTGTTTTTGTCCTCCCCTTTCATGCTCAGGTGGATGGTCCACCAACACTCTTTGGGATGGTCTTGGCTGTGCCTACTAATCAATCGACCCCGTATTATTGTTACCTTCCCTTAGGACTGGGTCTTCAGGCTCTGCTTCTCCAGTGCACAATTGTGTTCTACTAGGAGGTCTACCACTTCGTGGAGGCTACACACTCGTTGATTGCGATAAGGTCATCACAATTCTTGTTTGTTTTTTTGTGTATGGAAGAAAGCTACACTTAGAATGTTCTTGCCACAGAAGGCACTAGAAGTGATGAAGTTCGAAAACGATCTTCGAGTCACCCCAAACTGTGATGGCTGCTGAAATCACAACCAGAAGGGAAAAATTAGATCACCAGAGTGGGCTGTCGCCCTGAGGATAACTCTGATGCCTAAGTCAATATTTTGAGAGAGTAATCTTAATGTATAATAACTCAATTTGTCCGTGAACAATCTATGATTCGATAATATATACCGAATAATAAGTTTCCACGTTAGAGTGTGATGGATATCAAGGAGCATACATGGCATGGGATAATTTATGGAAGATCTCATATAAAGATGTTTATAGAATAAAGGAGTTTATGTACAAGAGCTTGTATTTCAAATACAAGGTTGGGAGATCAAGAATGAAGAAAGACTTGTTAGAGATTAAAGATGATATTAAAAATGATTGGGAGTTCTTGTAGAAAGATCAATATTTCAAGTATAAGTATGGAAGTTTGAGGATGAAAGCAGCAAGGTTGGTATTGAAGCTAGACCATGAAGAACAACTTGAAGTTCTTGGCAAGATTGAAGAAGTTATGCTTGAAGATGATTGGAAAGTTGAAGAACCTTGTAATGTATTCAAGTATGAAGATTTATATAGGGGATTAGAAGACATTGCAAGGTTGGAAATTGAATGAACAAGGCTGAAACTTTCAGTAAATGTGTTGAGACTATGCTAGACTTTGCAACTTTGTTTGAAGCACAACCATCAATGGAGGCTGAACCAAGGAAAGAGTTCAACATAGGGATATAGAGGACATCAAGGAGGAATGATTAAGCAAGAAATCAAGCCTTTTGATGCCTTGGAAGTGTGGCTGCAGGAGTTGCACAAATCAGTGAAAACTGCAAGAAATTTTCGATTGAAAATCCTTTGTTTTTGGCAGCCTAGTTATCTTGACTTTAGTTGGACTTTTCCTCTTATTATTAGCTGCTATCTTTATGTCCTAAGCTAGCTTAAGAGGGCTAATTAAGTCCCTAATCATATTTGGGGCTGAGCCTATAAATAGTCCATTATTTGTATTGCATTGGAACAATTAACTTGACAAACAGTTTTCAGAAATTTGATTGAATTCCAAATGGATTCAAATGGGTTACTTGACCGAAAGTTGCTCTAGGTCTCTTCTAGGGTTCTTGGTAAAACTTTAGGGTTTATCAATGCTTGGCTAGGGTAATTGATTTGGGTTGAAGAAATCCAA